>BLKR01009681.1:0-95517 GCA_011170035.1 Teleogryllus occipitalis
CCCGCCGCCCCCGCCGCCCCCGCCGCCCCCCGCCACTCCCACCGTCCTCACCGTGCCCACCGTCCCCGCCGTCTATGCCGTCCCCGCCACCACGACATCCTCGCCGCCCCACCACCCCCGCCGCCTTGCCGCCTTCGTAATCCACCACCCCGTCGCCCTGTCGGCCCGCCAACTTTTCTGCCCCTCGCTCACCCGTCTCCTTCGTCACCTCTTCCCCATCCCCCACCCACGTCCCCACCCCGCTCCCAGTCTCGCTCCCGCTCTCACCATCGTCCCGCCCACCGTCCCACCGCTCCCGCCTATTTTTGCCTTCCCGCGTGATAGATGGAGATATAATACGCGGGAAGAAGTGCGGTCCATTCCGGCGTGGTTTTTTGCGCGACCACTCTGCAAGGAAATTGATTGCGCGTTAGAATTTGTTCGCGCGAGCCACCACCTCCTGCTTTTTTTTAAATTTTTTTGTTGAAATACATTACATCCGGCGCGCGCCCGCCACAATGGGAGATCGCATTCGTCTCGTGGCGACGAAGAGGATGCATTGTCGCTACGTGCGCCCTCGGAGGACGCAGAGGGAAATGAGGCGGCATGCAGTTGTACGCACGAGGAAGGATGCGCCGAAGCGTTATTAGCACGTCGAAGTAAGATGGATGGCTGGGATGATTAATGTACTACTCCTCGGCACATTGCATAATCTACTCGTTTAATTCGGGAAATATTTACTGAGAGTTTGACATTTAATGGAGGAAACGGGAGAAGGCCCACTTTCACGAGAATGGGCTTTAATAAATTAATTAATTAATTTCTGTTCAAATAAGTAACAAAACGGGTAAAATTATATATTTATACTAAATATCCATCGCTGTGGCAAATAGTACTCTACAACCGATATTGTATAGGTTTTATGGAAACCGGGAAAACGAAAAATATAGTAACCGAATTATATTGAATGCTTAGTGCAAATCTTTATTACTATCACAATCTACCAAGCTGCACATATATGGTACTTTGTTTGGGCGAAATTACCAATTTAACATGAAATTATATTAATATTATTATATATTATTTATATAATAATATTATATATTAATATATTATTCTTTTTCTTTGGGTAAATGTATGGGGATTAACCACGCTTATGGAACGTTTCAGACAGACAATTTGTAAAGGCAATGGAAACAAGTATATGATTCAGCGCAGGTTTTAGCATAAGTACATGAAAATAAATAAACACTAAACCTTGATTTCTTGTCATATGAACCACAGAGTTAAATCCATTGGTCACCCCCTTCGAATTATTCTGGCAGTTCTGAAGTTTAAGTATTCTGCCTTGGTCACAATCGACCCCTTGCCCTTCATCGCGAAGTGAGAAGCGGTGGCACGCGAAAAAGCGCCGAGTAATCGGCGTGTTCGGGATGTGTGCTCAGAGCAAGTGAGCGCTGACGGTGGTACGCGTCGTTACTAGATATCGGATGTTTAGGCACTAAAAAATCGTCTTTTAGGCGCCTAAAAAGGCACTGAAAAAGTCAAGAATAAGGAGGGAAAAGGCACCGTCATAAGTTACATGCACAATAAAATGGAAAATTGTAATTTTTGTATATATCATTTTGTAAACTTAAATGCACAAAACCAGTTCGTATATTTTAATGTAAAAATAGATTTATATATTTACAACTCTTCTACATTTTATTCTTAACAGTTTCCATTAACTAGTAATATTTACATATTACCAGTAACTTTTCAAGGATCACAATTTCAAATTTGCGACGACTGGAAGACAAAATCAGTTTGAATGCAGAGAAGGATATCTGAACGATGTGACTGGCATATATTTTAGCAGTCCAACACTAGCAACACTGAAACCTTCTGAGAATTTATATTTATTTCCACTTCCACTTAAAATTTCGGTTCTCTCGGCGTATTGTCAATCGTCCATGTTCTCAGATCATGGCTAGTATTTGTGAAATAGGGAAATGAAGAAAAATCAGTCGGTATACTTTCAGGAATTCTCTCGTAATTTTAAATTTCAAGACGTGAATTGAAGGTTTCGTAATGAATGGTCACGTTGGACCATCGCCGATTTCGTGATATCTTAGCATTGTATATAAATATAATAAATAAAAGACAAAAAAGTCCTAAAAAAGGTATTTATGCAAAAAATAGGCATTTATGCTAAAATAAGCAAAAATAAGCATCATACAATTCCGTCAAATGTCATCATTTGTCATGATTCGTGGACATATATTATCAGCCTTTAAATAAGTTCTCTAGAAAAAAATAGGCATTTCCCTAAACATCCAATGTCTAGTCATTACACATGGGCAGCGACTTCGCGCGGCGGGAGGAACAGCAATTGCCCAGACGGCAGAGGGGGGGACGACGACGACGGCAACGGCAACCACAGCGGCGACAGTGTGAGTGAATGACAGTGCGGAGTGACGGTGTATTTGTTGATGGAGTCGAACTTGACGCGGAAATGGTATTTGATTGAATGATTTGTGATTCAGAGCTCGTCAACTGCTAAGGTCATTAGTAGGGTAGATATGTTTTTAAGTAGTGCGTGTAAGGGTAGTGCATGTTTTTTCTCGGGAGGTGGCGGTGATTTTCCCCCTCTGGATGGTTAGATCCAGCGCCGACCGACCGTCGGTTAGTGGGAATTTCCCTAATCAGGTATCTCCCACCAGCGGGACACTCCCTAGCCGGGACAAGTTCTAAGCCCCCGACCAGTCTCCCGGCTTGTGGGGTAGTGTAGTGTGTGTAAATGAGGGGTGAAGATAGGACAAGGCAGAGGAAGGAAATATTGCACGCGGTTCGTGACCCGTTTGCTAGGGTACTGCTCTCGTATTGGCCTGATGTTGATTGGAAAAACCACGGAAAACTGCGGATCAGAGTAGTCGACCGATAGAATACTCCTCCAGACAGTGATAGAAATCAATCTAGCTATGTAGCTAGTGTCAAAAATCCTGCCACGGTCGGGACTCGAATCTAGGACCTCCCGGTCCGAGGCATTGCAGTAACATCAGTTGATGCTCTGAACTACCTCTCCCGGTAGGAAATTGTGAATGAGTGAGAAGCGGAGATGGAGACAGGGATGGGGAGGGAGACGGAGGCGGGGCGTGAAGTGAACAGGGCTGGGATAAAGATAGGGATTGGGTGAAAATGCAAAGGGGACGAGGCCGGCTGTGTGAGCGTTGGCTGCTGTGGGAGGGGTGTGGCAATGGAGGCGAGGAAGCGGGGTAGTAGAAAGTGAAAGAAGAGAACGGAGTAGGCGGTGGTATCAACGGAGCACGGTTAGGACACCCGTGGTGGCGAAGCCGACTGCAGAGTTGGTGGGGTCGGAGCATCGAAGTTTATGGCGGGCGCCTTAACAAGCGCTTGCAAGAACTGGTGGCCCCAGCTATTGTCCACGCAACCCCGTTGCCATGGACACCACCGCCTTCGCTTGGCCTGCACTGCAGCCTGTCACCGTGAAGGTTATACAGCGGTAGAAGATAGTCGCCTTCCATACGTGTCTGGTAGCTGTGTTGTCATTCTTAGCTCTTAATTTGGGTCACACGGAAAACAAGGCGAAACTCGGTGTAGGTTTACAAGTCGCACTTCTGTTTCCTGGTGTAATATATTATTTTCATTTTCATCGTCATCATCATTAATATCTAATTATTTCACAATTAACACACTCTCATGCAATGATAAAAATAAAATTTACGTTACGTTTTCCTTTCTGTCTTGTCGAAAATTTTGGTATTTCTGGCGCCACCTGGAAAGTACCGGCATTTCACAGCCACTGTCTTCTGACTCTGGTATCGTTTGCTCCCTCGGTGCTACCAATACTGAACCTCCCCGCCAAAATCGTTCAACCACGATTCAATGATCACAGTCCAGCCCCTGCCGTTTATCCAGTGGTCTTGTTCGCAAAACACCGCACCCGTTTATCGACTGCCGTTAGTATTTTATTCACCCTCTCCGCCACCTCCCTATCGCTATCCAACGGCTGCTCTGCACTGCCCACAAACACCACAGTGCCCACAATCTATGTGCCACCAGCGGCATTTGCTTCCTCCGCATTGACCGCTTGCGTTGTCAGCGCTGCTAACCAAGCTCCTCCCACTACCCGACGCTGGTTACTGTGGTTGCCATCACTCACCCTGCGGGCACAATGGCCTTCTTCGCACACACCAATCCTGAGCACGGTGCCTCCACTGTTCTCACTTAAACCGCCGTTTGCCCAACGCCCTTCGCGTGTCGCGCTCCTCGTTCATCAGGCAACAAGCGCACGGCGTCATGGTATACACCGTTCTTCCTTTACAACTCTAGCGTCGACACACCTTGCCAGATTAGCGACCGCGTCTATTTTCATGCTATCCTACGGTTTTTTCATTGATCTTTACTCTATTATAGTCAGTCTCACAAATGCGGTGTCTAGAATTACTCACGAATTGCTTAGAATTTCAACAGTAAAAGTGAAATTAGCCTCTATCATCTGTAAAAACCATTACCCGACGAAAAGTAAAATTAATTTAATTGTATCATCTCTCGCTTTCTTTCTTTCTCTTTCTTTCTTTCTCTATTTATTTCTCTCTTTATTTTTCTATTTATTTATCTCCTTCTTCCTCTTTTTCTTTCTCTATTTAGTATCTCTTCTTTCTCTATTTAGTTATCTCTTCTTTCTCTATTCCTCTCTTTCTTAATTTATTTCTCTTTCTTTCTGTATTTATTTCTTCCCCTTCCTTCCTCTCTCTCTCCCTCTCTCTCACTCTCTATATCTCAGTATTACACTCACACACACAAACACAATCTTGACAGAATCATAATAACCACATCATTTGTCACCAATCTCATTATGACTGTCATATTATATTATGTCTGCCATATTCATCATATTGCCCAGCCATTAGACTTGACATATCGTCATCATAAACGTAACTTCTGAAACATCAACATTATTTCTACAGTCACCTAATTCTTAGAGCCGCTAAGTCAATGAGATCAACTGCCGTTCTCGCGTTTCAATAAAGCATCCACCATCGCTTTACAAATGATAAACGTGCTACCATTTACCTACATGTTTTCCAGAGTAGTGATCGCCTCCCATGGTGAGAATCCCCATTAGTAAGTTCGCCATAATCATCACCACCAGCAGCGTCCTAGCAATTGCCATCGCAACTGCTACCGCCATTGCCTCCACGGCCATCGATCAGAACGCCCGTGGCCATCCGCGCCGTCGCCGCCGCCCTTCGCGCAGTACCTCTGCGCGCCCTCGCCCACGCCCACGCCCACGCCCACGCCCACGCCCACGCCCACGCCCACGCACTGCCTGCGCCGCCCGCGCCGATTTACGACGCCCGAGAGCGCGGGCGAGCTAATGGGGCGGCGCGGGCGGCGGCGGCGGCGGCGGCGGCGGCGGCGGCGGAGGCGTTGGCCTGACCCCGTGCCCCGCCCCACCACACGGTCCCAAATAGAGCAAAAGTGCTGGTAGGAGTATCTAATGCCCAGACACTTCTCCATTCTTATTCTTGCTCCCCAATACAGTTTAGAAATCGATTTCAGAGGACAGGGTTCGTGGACAGGGTGATACCTTTCAGTGTTGCAATCCAGGTTTTGATTTCCAATCGGGGTAAAGATTTTTCTGAATAGTATCATGGATGATCATTGTTCATCATTGATTCTTCCACATTACAGAGTGCACACTTCGGTGAGTGTTTAGTTTGTATAGATGAGCTCCCACAAGGTAACGACCTAACCACATCCGGGAATATGGCTCTCCTCCATTATCTGGACCTTCGAGAATATAGAATTCACTTCAAAGCCATGCCTCATTTTCAGTTTCCCTTTTGACATTATGTGTGCTAGTGTGCATTAGTGATGTGCAACAGCAAAAGCTGCTTAAAAACACAGAAAAGTATTCCCCAAAACTAGCACGCACACTACTCAATAATAACTAAATAGAATGGTCGCGATGAATATTGCAATAAATTAAATATTTAAACAGTAACTGCCTTTACAGAATATACACAGTGAAACATTCTTTTTACATAAAATAAATTGCTATACCGTAATGCAATATTTGCTATATATATATATATATATATATATATATATATATATATATATATATATATATATATATATATATATATCAAATATTGTATGTGGGTGACTTCTTCCTTGGAACCGTGCTGTCGTATGACGTCAGCTGCGTCGTAGAGAAGAGATGCATTGAGTATTAGGATTTGATCAGTGCGTGCAGTATGAGTATTGGCGGAATAACACTCACGCAGTTTAAATAGAAATTGGTTAAATGCTTCTGGATTCTTTCCGAGTTTCTAGGTATCTATGGAAATCACAGGCTTCTCTCACATGGATGAAAGAGTGGAAGTCGTCTTTGTCAACTTAGATTTATTATCAAATATAAGTTAACAAAGATGTCTTCCATTATTTCATACTTGTATAATGTCAATAACACCTCATCAGTTTTTCCACACATCTCACATGACCGGAGGCTGCAGAGCTTTTTCACTGTCTGCGAGCACTGGAAATTAGTAATATAGATGATTAATGAGTCAATCGCAGGGCTGTTAAAACATCACTCAAGTTAAAGATGGATAATCGTGATACACCAGGAACGGTAGGGGCGAGCATGAAGGCAACACTTCACGACCGAGCATCCCCATCCGAGACTAGAAGATCGCGGTTCGACCCCTCCAAGTGCCGGAAAGTATTTAATATCAAAGTTTTGGGGTCCGCGGGGATAGAGTTTGTACATCAGGTGCTCTGATAAGTATTTCCATGTTTTTTTCTGGCCACATCCAAACGAATGCCCGAACGGCAATTTATACAATGAACCCCAAACCGTAGGCGATCTCTTCCATTCCGGACTAGACGCCGTTCAATAAGTTTTTTCTCTCGTAACTGGCATACGTCGGGGACAGTAGGCAGTTTGCCTTTTAAATGGCTCAATATAGTCTTGTTTTAAGAATACTGTCGCAGATGTGGCATCAAAGGAATATTAGGCTCGGTAATAAAATATCAGAAGAAGTTATCATTTGTTAGTTCAATTTGAGCGAATTGGTCAACCTATTTGTGACGACTCTCGCATCTTTGTATGTTTCACTGTCCAATTGCCTTTATGCTTCATATCATTGACCAGCAGATTTCGATGGTCAGGGCTACGTAAGTATAGTCGGAGTTTCTTGAGTCACACCCTGTGATGAGGAGTCTCGTATCAATGTTCTGAATCACACATTAGTCGAGTGAACATTTAGTTGCACCCTCAAAACTATTAGCAATCCCTCTCGGTGGTATCGCCGGAATATTGAGCGCGGAGCGGGTTATAAATTAGCATATCAAAAATGAATATCATACACTTACAATGCATTTCGTTCAGCATTAAGAACAACAGAAGTTGTTCAGTAAATCCTATTACAGAATAAGCAAAATAACTAAATATGTCAACAAATAATTTTTACAAGATACGTGTAGCTATTTTTATTTTTTTTACCGTTAACTTCCATTTTCGTTTTTGTGTTTATAAATGTGCGTGGTCTTCTTTAGAGTGAACATTACTGGATGAGTGTCGATGTAATGTTTTCCCATCCAAAAAACGGTATAGGGGATAGGGAAATTTATTTCGGTCCACCTTCCTCCACTCCGATACATTCGAGCGAGCTGTTACTATTTTCTAATACCGCGTTACTATTTTTTTGCTATTTTTTTGTTTTCATTTTTTTTCGATTGAATTGCTTGCTCAAAATCATATGAAAATATTTTCTGCTATACTATAATGGGTGCCATCGGTAGCGCAGACATGGACCATTATTTAAATATGCGGAATACGCACCTCGTTGAAGGTATAATGTTTTCAACATAAGATTGTAGGGTGATTTCCTTTTCATATCACCATGTATCTCATCAGCTAACAATTACGTACATTATATTCCATCTATCATCGTCATCATCATCAGCAGCAGCAGCATCAGCATCATCAAACTTCTTCACCGATAATTATCATTACAGTTCTAGTAGGTACGGAAGGAAAAGGTGTGCTGCCGCTGTAGTAACATACCCAGAATAGGAGAGTAGGACAACAAAAAAAAAGCTCCACCATTACCCCTACACCAAGAAATGAGTATGGCTCTCATCAAATCAGTTGTTGCCTTTGCTGAGTCTGATTGATAGGTTCGCGTTCCGACAATGGCGGATTTTCGCAACTAGCTGTGCAGGACTATCGATTCCAGTGACTATCTGTTAGGAGAATCTTAGCGACTCGCTGTTCTGGTCGGTAATTTTCTGATGTTTTTCCGATCAATACCTGACGAATGCCGGAGCAGTACTTTAGAAAATGAGCCGTGAACTTCGATATTTTTATCTTCATCCTTGTCCCCTCATTGCGCTCTACAAACACACTCACTCGCACTACACCATCCCGCACGATGGAAAATCAGTCGTGAGCTTAGAGCTTGCCTCGGTAGGGGCTGTGTCACATTGGAGGAGATATCTGGAAAAGGAAAAAACCACAGGCTGGCGAGTACTTAAGGCTGAATCATGTATTCTAGAGGGAGGAGGAAGACAGCCATCTCCTGGATTAGAATATGCACTACACTTACGGGACTAATTACCACAGTAGTTGACGCATCCGGAAATCATTTACCAAGCAATCATCGAATTAGACGACGTTACACTGTCCTCGCTTTCTGGGTGCCATTTGCTCAGCATGGCCGCGGCGCCCAAATGTTTATTAATAACAATGGCAAACGAATTGTACATTAAGTATAGTGTAATTTACTAAATTATTTCGAATAATTACTATTCATTATTTATTCCTATTACTAAATAATCTGAGAGTTTTTACTGTCATTCTCCCTTTAAAAAATATTGTTAAAATTTTATAACCATTATCTCTATGGACCTTTAACCCAGTTTCCAGAGTTATGAAGTAAATGCTTCTAATGACCTTTTACTTTTGGAGAAATAAATGTAGATTTTGTTCATCTCCAATACTGTCTGACAAAGATCAGTACTGTTTTTAAACATAAATAATAAAATTGGATGTAATTATTTTACACCTAGAACATGCTTCATTATACACTACTGTTTGTGGAAGTTGCAACACCGCGAAGGAGCGACATTGAACGCATCGCATTTCGTGGATAAGTTTGTGACATTGAGATCGCCAGGTGATTACATTTACAACGCCGCCAGTCACGTGGTTGCGACGTAGGGACGACTTATCGCACCATGTTCGGGTATAAATAGAGGCGCCTTGGAGAGGCTACAAACAGTGACAAGTCGACCCTTGGCTCGCACAAGTTGTCTGTAAGTCACACCATGCCTCGTCGCCGACAGCGACGAACACTTGACGGACTTCGACCGGGGCAGGGTCGTTGGGATGCGAGAAGCTGGGTTGTCCTACCGCCAGATTGCCACACGTCTGGGACGAGTCGCCAGTACCATCATGCGAACATGGCGTAGTGGTCTGCGGAAGGTCGTACCCACCGCCAGCGTGGGACAGGGCCTCGCTATCACACTACGGCGAGGGAAGATCGACACCTCTACCGTATGGCCATCACCGATCGCACAGCGACATCCACCACGTTAGCGCAGCAGTGGAATACAGTGACAAGTCACAGCATGTCCGCCAGCAGTGTTCGGCGCCGTCTTGTGCAAAGGGGCTTGATTGCTCGCCACCTCTTGTTGCGCCTTCCACTGACTCTCGACAACAGACGCCTCCGACATCTGTGGGGCGTCGAACATCGACGTTGGCGGGCTGAGTGGCAGCAAGTCATCTTTTCCGACGAGTCCCGCTTCAATTTGTCCAATAACGACGGTCGTATACGTGTTCGACGACATCGCGGTGAACGCAATTTGGAGGGATACATTCGCCAGCGTCATACCGGCCCAACACCCGGTGTAATGGTATGGGGTGCCATTGGCTACCACTCACGGACCCGCCTACTCCGCATTGAGGGAAATCTCAACGCCCACCGGTACATCGAGGAAGTCGTGAGGGCGGAGGTCGTGCCCTTCGTACAACGCTCGCTTGGAGAGATATTCCAGCAAGACAATGCGCGACCCCATATCGCTCGCATCGTGCAACGTGTGTTCAATGAACAGCAGATACAGCTCCTTCCGTGGCCGGCTCGTTCACCTGACATGTCGCCAATTGAACATGTGTGGAGCATGCTTTCCCAGAGGCTGGTCCGCCAGGCACCTCCGCCAGCTTCCACCGCCGAACTCTGGACGCGGCTTGAAGGAGCATGGCAGGACCTGCCACAAGAAGCGATACAGACTCTTATTAGCTCAATGCCGCGCCGTGTACAGGCTCTTGTGGATGCGCGTGGTGGCTTCACAACTTACTGACTTGGCATGTATCCATGTATTTGATGGTACTGCAAATGAAATAAAGTAGTGCCTGTGGCATGGGTGCACAGTACATTGAATATCATTTCCCTAGATCCATTCGTTCTTGGTGTTGCAATTTCCACAAACAGTAGTGTATTTATACTAAAAATACAGTTTTAAAATCGGTTAATAATCTGTTATTTAGTTCCATTTTCTACGCGCGCATTTCGGCCTGTGTTCAGACCACCGTGCCCGGCACTAGGAACGCGCGTCCGCCGCCCCGCTCCAGAAGCTTCCGGGGAGACCGTAGCGCTTCACGTCGTGTGAAAGCCCGAAACCTGTCGGCACGCGTGACGTAAGAGTGCACGCTGATCCACGCGGCCGCACGCGCGCAAGGGAGAAGCACGCTACGCGCGTGACGATGTTTGGATCCGCGTGTCAGCGCACGCAGATTTCCTTGATGGAGTGGGCGCTCTGATGTTGTGACGGTGTCTCGGGCGCGCGTTGGATTAGAAGACGAAAAGGTGGACGAGGCGTAGACAAGATGACGTGGCTAGGTTTGCCTTGTTGTTTCTTTCAGAACTTTTTTTTTGTTTCGATCTCTCAAAGTTCTGGCTTGGAAAAGAAGACTCATAGCTGAATAATATTACTGATTCAGAAATAAAATTTAAAAACTCTATGGTTAATTCGTTTAAGTAAATTTAAACTTCTTCATATATAGTCATGTTACGTGTGAATATTTTGGAAGATTAATCTGTCATCATGTAGGGTCGTACATCCAGTCCTCAGTAAGACATTATCTTGCTAAAAGCGGAGACTAAACATTTATAGAGATTTCGTGGGTGTTGATTTAATTTTAAGGAACAGTTTCAGTTGTTAGCGTCATTTCCTGATTTACAAATAAAATTAAGAATTCTCTGTATATTGAATTTGAAATATATTTTTGCATCCTAATTAGATTTTATTATTGAAATGTTTATGAAAATGTCTTAAAGAACATTTTTTTGTATCAAAATGTTAGCTACTCACAAAAACTGCAAGCTTTGGTAGAAGAAGAAGAATCTAAAACTTTGAATTATGGAGAATAAAAAAAACGGAAGCGAATAAACTCTTCTGTTCTGCAAGATGAAATTTAATCTCAGCATTGGTGTAACACCAAGCAACAGATATTTTTCTTTGACTGTAATTTAAGTTCAACAGACTTAATTTGGAGTTAATTGCTGTGTATTCACATTGCACTGACCTTCTACTCACAAACGTTTTGTTTCTCAGAGAGAAATTACTTCTGAAATTATTCTTTGGTTGCCTTTGATAAAGGAACATTTCCTTTTAACAGGATACGCGGAAACTTCGACACGACTACTTGAATTCTCATTTCTCTGACTGCTCAATGTTTGCTGAAGTGCTGTATAGCCTCCCGTTTCATTTATCTTTAATTTTGTGTACCTCTGGCTTTAGATGTTAAATTGAAGAGAATGTATACAATAATTATTATATAAACCTATTCGAATATTTCCTCCAATAATGAGTAATCTGATTCTTGCTTTCCTTAACGTAGCGCCTACAAAGATAAAAGTACAAAGCATTCGTTTACATAACATATTAAGTGTCAAAAATTTTACTAGATGCAATCAAATTCTCTTTCTAGCGGTAAATTTATGGAGTGTTTTCGTACCAACTTTACCAACACCCAGTTTCAAAACAAATCACACATTTAATTTATTCGCTGGCTTACAAACTGCTTTCATTTGCTTCATGTACGATTCCAATTTTTATTTCATAGCTCTTTTGAATGCTGATATACCCTAAAATTACTTTCTAGACATAATTAAGAAAATTAATTAATCGATTTTAACTTTTCCTCGTCTCTACTATTACGTGAGTGAGTTTCTGAAACACAGAAAAGCCGTATCTAGCCAAGAAGGCTTTACAGCGCTGTTAAACTTGGCCAGCAAAGTAATATAAAAGAACCAAACCTTCAAAGAGACTTTCTTTCGTTCACTGCAATACATTCGTTTTGCCATGGTTTTTTCGCCTTTCTCTTCCATTTCCTGGATTCAATCTCCTTTCCTTTTCTTCCCAATGCGTGCTTTTCCATCTCGATCGGTTGCGTCGTCTCCTTATTTGCCTACGGGATCGCACAGCTCCTTTCAACTGTCTGCTCCAAACGGGTCCGCGTAGGGTTGCCAACAATGTTCAAGTAAAAGGGAGGACACTCTACAAGTCAAAAAACCGCAATAATACTTTTCTTTTTATAAATATTTAATTTAGACTAACACAGCTCTATTACTTTCTCTCCATTTGCGATTCAAGTTATAAGATTCGTTCACAAAATGTAGATGACAACGGTCTGAGCGTCTCTTTTTTATTTTAGTTGCTAGACAGAGACGCTGTTATGCTTACGTGTGTCAGCGTTCAGAAAAAGGATATTCATGTTTTCTATTCTAAAGAAAACAATAAATGATACGACGTAGAAGGTGTTAGTCATATGATAAAATAAATGACAACAAATGTTGAAAATTTACTAAAAGGAGGACATTTAAGATACAAAGCAGAAGGAGAGGACAATCGACGTCAATTAAGGACTGCCGTCCCAAATGCAGGACGGTTGGCAACTCTCGGTCCGCGTCTCTCCCCAGTCCGCGTTTCCTGCGCCTTACGCCAGGACCCCAGGCGAGCGAGCCCGCGCGCCGCCGAAATACAAACGGCTCCGCGCTGCCTTATCTCAGCCAGGGAGCTCCGCGAGGAGTTGGCGGATGGGCGGGGCGGGAGGGAGGCGATCGCCCGCAAGATAGAGCCCGCGGGCGGGGCATCGTCGCCTGCACTGCGCAGCCGCAGCATCCTTCGCTGCGTTTTTTTTAAATTATATTTTATTTTGCAATTTGTTTGTGAACAAACATTTGGCAAAATTACATAGATTTACATATACAAATACATGAGAGGAGTAAAATCCCATGACCGTACTCCACCAATGGTCCTTCGCTGCGTGCGCCCTTATACTCGGATTTATTTAGAGCTGCCCAGGACGTAAATCAGCTGTTACGGTGTCATCCAATCGGAAGCTTTACGTCACTACAGTGACGTCACTATGGAGACGTTCAACCTTCCAATTGGATGACACCGTAACAGCTGATTAACGTTTGAAGCAGCTCTAAATAAATCCTAGTATAGTTAAGGTGTGTGACTGCACAGTTGATTCTTTCCTTCACAATTGAGGAATGCGTTGCATGTACCAAGGTGTTTTAGAAATGATAATATTACAATATGAAACGATGATGTAATGATGGGTATTAATACACGAGTGTGATATTACGATACGAGTGAGGTACGAGCGAGTATCGTCAACCTTACACGAGTATTATTACCCATTACATCCAGTTTCATACGGTACTCTTTCTACGACTTATGATAACTTTTATAAATTAAAATTTTACATTGAATTGTTTCGTGGCAGTTGGCAGTTGGCAGGATTCAGCCAAGGCCACCTAGCGGACTGTTCCCTACCAGCTTGCAGCAGCTGGGTTTTGTTTACCACTGCGCTAGTCAAATAGTGAAATTACAATCCAACTTATTTTAAATAATATTCCACGTAATAATTATTAATAATAAAAGAAAAACTGACGAGCACAATATAATATTAAATGCAATTTTAATATACAAAATCGAAGGAAACATTTACTAGAACCATTCTCAATAAGCACCAAGAAAACAACATATTTCTCTTGAATCGATATAGTTATAAGAAACTCGATGTTTGGAAAGCATGGACATCATCTGGAGCGCACGAGCAGTCTGTCGTTGCTTGAGGGAGATCGCAGGCGCCGCTGATGAAGAGATACGCTAGAGAACGCGTGGAGCGACCAGTGTATTCACTGGGGCGATGGACGCTACTGTTTGGCCGACGGTCAGTGGACTTCACGAAGAAAACGAATGAATTGCGTTTTGTATGTTAGATTATCAGAAAGATGTGCATAGTTGCACCCTACGATAAACCCATGCATAGACGTGGATTAGCAGAGCTTGACATATATGTTCATGGTGACAATTTTGTTTGATATCTTTCCACAGGAGGAGCAGAAAAGAGAAAGAGAAAAAAACCCAACATTTATCTTAATTAATATCTCTCTATTATTACATTTTCTTATTGCTTTTCTCAACATTCTATTCCTTGCATCAATTCCTTGAAAAGCTACGCTCTCAACTTCTGAGTTTTATTTACAACATTTCAGAGTATGTTCTGTATCTACCCCAAACTAATTTTTGCAAATAAGTTTTTCAACCCATAATTCTTATGATAATGATAATATTCATAATAATGATAATAATCATACAATTTTGGTAATTTGGTTTCATTATTAAGTTATACGTGTTTATGCGATCACCCTACTAAGCTTAATGAGAAGTACATCTCTTAATCCCTTAAGCTTAATAGGCCCTGCTTCCCTTCCTTCAATCCCCATCCCGTAAGCCTAATAGAAATACAGCTCTTCTGAGTTTGGAACTGATAAGCACTTGTTGGAAAACGTATTACTTGGAAATGTGCTCATTAAGTTGTTTGGTAACATAGAGTAGCATAGTAGAGTACAACATTGTTCCTATATAGTTCTTGAATAAACTGGGCAGAGTGTAAACACGGTATTTATGTCTTCAATTCTGTTTTACCAAACAAGAGAAACTTTGACAGAACGAATAAATGGTAAACTTCTTCCAAAACAAGAGAAGAAAGCAAAAGAAATTGTAGACTGAGCAGCTGAATTGGAGAGCACCTTAGAGGAAGCAACGAGGCGGAAACACAGAATCAGTGACCCATGAGGGAAAGAGCTGACTCCGGTAAAGAAACAAAAGACTGTTTATTGCGCTCCCTCCAACCACTGTAGCACTCACGTCGTACATTTCATCGTGTGTAAGTGTGTGTGTAGATTTGTGTATTTAGCAATTATACGACCCATAAAGGGCAACTGATCTCGGAGCCGTTAGATCCAGGGGTTCCTAGTCCGTCAGCCAACCCGGTACCCGCGATGTCTCAAATTCACTTAACCTTCATGACTTCACGTAGTTAAATAATTCGGATAGCGACGCCAGTTTCGCGGTCGTGGCCTTTCAGTAGAACCGACATACGAACTTCTCGTCTATTCAACTCCCTGTCATTAAAATGGTTTTTAAGAACATACGTTTCTACTGGGATTCTACTCTAACAGTTTAGAGAAGATTTGGAGAAATAATAAGCAGGTGAAAATAAGAGTGCCTCGTTTAAATATATTTCTGAAAGAAAAACTCTCGCGTATGATAATTATTAATGTAGTCGGGAATATACATTTATTTGAAATAAAAAGGAGGATTAGAAACTCAATTCAAGGGATGACGGGTTTATAAACTGAGGTCAACGTAATTATATTCACATGTGGCCAACATATCACAAATCAGTTGACTGCTTTCATGATTCATCCACACTACAGAAGCTAGTCCCGGGAATCCCAGTGCAGTGCAGGTAGCTGCAAGCTCAGATGTACATGTTTCGCCCACTCACGTTGACCAGAGATTGCAGATAGTCGAAACACTTGTCTGATCGTTCAACAGTATCTCTCAGACATGTTGATTTAGTTAGTCATTCTCGTCTTTCTCTATTTAGTTACTGCAATTATGTTTAATGTTAGTCATATTAATATCTCGTGCACAATCATTTTGTATTAGTTAAATAGTAGTTAAATAAAATCATTCGCATGATTTACATTTACATTTGCGTTTAACCTTGCATTTGTGTGTCGCTGTTTTAAACTTTTTTAATCGAATTTGTTTTATTTTAGGAGGTGTAGTAAGAAATACCTTTAACGCTAAAAATTTCGTCCAAAATAGACTTCTATATTAATACGCTCCGATAACTTCCTACAAAAGCCATTGTGTAGTTTAAATGAAATGCAGTGAATATACTGCTTGGACTAACATTTAGTGCATGTTATAGAGTTATTTACATTATTTAGAACTTTAATCCTGACAATTATTTAATGTACAATTATTTTATTAACACTATATCAGATAATTCGTTACATTTGTAAACAAAATTAATGTAGTCAATTTTTATTCACTAAAATCTTTACTAATTTTGAATTAACAGGGCAGGAGGTATCAAAAGGAGAGTTGAATTACATGAAGTATTTTTTCGTAACTCTTTGCGCTTTGTTTTGAAGACGCGGATTCGTTTTCAATTACACGTATCACCCCTCCAAAATTGTTAATCATGGCTGTATTGTACATTTGTAGCAACCCTCTAATTGAGAAATGGGTAAATTTAGAAAAAAATATAAAGTAAAATCAATCTTTGGATTATTAGTGACCATTTCAACTTTTCATTTCGAGTTAACGCACACGAACTGTAGTTTTGTTTCCATACCTTCCTGTGTAATTCCTGACATTTACACCGTGGCTTAGTCCCTGATATTCTGTGCGGAAAATCCAACACAAAAGAAAAGGCCCAATATAGTCTCTAGTTTGGAAACATAATTAATTCGCTACCCGAACTCAAAGACCTCGTTAACACAATTGCGTACGTTTCGCGTTGAAGTTTGAGTAGAGCACGTGCTCATCCGATGCCGCTGTCGAGTCGAATAAGGGCGCAGTTCTCACATACAGTTATGAATGTTAGTTCCCAGATGCTCCTGAGGGCCCACGCCCAGAGGTGGATGGGAGGAAAGGGGTCTTGCTCGCTTGCGAGATGACGTGCAAAACGCTTTGCACAGCAGAATCCATCCAAGTGAACTTTGCATTATGCACTCATGCCAATTCCGAATGTCAGGAGCAGTCGGTTGTCAATGCGTTCAACTTCATCTAAAATTCGAAAGCAAATGAAATACAAAATATTAAGATCACTGAAACTGTATTCCACCACGTAACAGTGATTTGTCTTAAAACAAAATTATTGCAAAAACAGTAATACTTGCTCATTGCGAAATCTCAAGAGAGTGGTATTTTTTCACATTAGACACGATGCTGCTTAATACAAATAAATGAAAACGTTTGCCAGGACCACAATTTTATTCACATAGCTTAGATATTCGTAATACATACGCTCCGCATTGGGAAAGTTGCTGTCTTTTGTACTAGACTCTTATTGAAAAAAAAGAGAAATTTCAGAAACTCGTTGCTTCTCAAAGAGTCGTATTTTTATTGCAAAAGAAAATGTGTGTAAAAATGAAACATAAATTACAGAATAAACATCCAGTCATTACTTCAAACTTCGAATTGTAACAAATTACCGGCCAACCTTCTACAATCAATACTTTCGCCCCGGCACTTCTTGATCCTGAAGATCAATGAAGCAGACGTTCCTTTTAAGCAGCGCACCTCCGAAAAACAAGAGAAACCTCTGGCAGTCAGAAAATTAGCAGGCAGAGTCCTGTGATGCTCCTTGCGTGTAACAGAGTCGGCGCTCGCAGGTGCAGTGAAAGGAGCCAGAGGGCGGAGCGCTTCCTTTCGCGCTTGCCTCCTCCTCCGCCTCCGCCGCCGCCGCCGCCGCCTCCGCTGCCGCCTCCGCCGCCGCCGCCGCCTCCGCCTCCGCCGCCGCCTCTACCTCCGCCGCCGCCTCCTCTGCCGCCTCCGCCACCGCCGCCGCCTCCGCCACCGCCTCCGCCGCCGCCTCTGCCTCCTCCGCCGCTTTCGCCTCCGCCGCCGCCTCCGCCTCCGCCGCCGCCGCCTCCGCCGCCGCCGCCGCCGCCGCCGCCGCCTACGCTGCCGCCTCCGCTGCCGCCTCCGACTCCGCCGCCGCCTACGCTGCCGCCTACGCCGCCCCCTCCGCCGCCGCGTCCGCCACCACCTCCGTCACCGTCGCCTTCGCTCCCGACTTTTCCCCCTCCGCCGTCACCTCCACCTCCTCCTCCGCAACCGCGTCTTGCTTTCCCCTCCTCCTCTTTTCATCAGCTGCCACCTCATTCGCCGCAGTCCCCTCCTCCCCATTCCCTGCTGCCGCCCCTCCTCATCTGCTGCCGCCGCCATCTTCACATCTACTGCCGCCGCCGCCATCTCCTCATCTGCTGCCGCCGCCTCTTCCTTCTCATTTACCGCCTCCTCCTCATTCACCGCCTCCTCCTCCTCCTCATCCGCCGCCGCCGTCTCCTCGTCCTCCACCACAAACACCGTCTCCTCCTCCTCATCATCATCATCATCATCCGCCACCTCATCCGCCGCCGCCGTCTCTTCCCCCTCATCCGCCATCGCCGTCTCCTCCTTATCCTCATCCACCACCGCCTCCTCGTCCGCGGCTGTCTTCTCATCCGTGGCCGCCACCTCCTCATCCTCAGCTCCAGTCATTTCCTTCTCATCCGTCACCTCTGCCTCTTCTTCTGCCGCCTTCTCCACCACCTTCTCCATCTCTTTCTCTTCTCCTTCTCCCCACACGGTCTCCACCTCAGCTGCTGCTTCACCGGCGCCAACTCCAGCACCAGTACCATCTCCCCAGCGCCTTCCATTGATTTTGGCACTTCTACTTCCGACAGTAGCCGCACCGCCACTACCTCCACCTCCGCCTTCGGCGCTACCGCGGTTGCCTCCCTGGCCTTATTAGCAACAAAGCAATGAGGGCGATTTGGCCTGGCGTTGGCCTGTCTTCTTCGACTACTCTGTGCAGCCGTTGGGAGAGGGGGATGGGGGACTTTGCGCTACTTGCAGAACGCGTGTGCGCCGCTCTACAGGACAGACGAAAAGGCGCAGGCACGAGACCCTTTGTGTCCGTCCGCACGAAAAGTAGAGGATTGGCGAAGAATAAGTCTCCGTGATGAGAAGGGGCTGGTAGCTAAATTAGAAGAGATAAACTACAGGAGTCTACTACAAGCCTTTAAAGAGGTTCCATCCCTCACATAAAAGGCGTCTTTGTACAAAATGTAACTAAGCAGCAAGTTAATTTTCTCGTTGTACAATTAAGAAGGATGGACTTTTAGACTAAATTCGTTATCTTCAATAATTCAAACACATTGATGCATTGTTGAATTACAAAACTTTCGATTTGTTTCCTTAGTGTTGTGATGTTTTTTATTACAAGAAAAATCTCAAAAAGATTGCAAGTGTTTCTCGTTTCTTGAAAATTAAAGATGTTTTAACGTCTCATACACTCATTAGGAATGTTTGACAGATTATAACCTCCAAATGCAGAATATTTTGGAATACGTTGCTCGCGAATCTGAGTTTCGAAACCGTAATTTTAGCTTGTATAAATTATAGAAATGCAACTTTCAAGATTCAAACAGTTCTATATCATAAAAATGGAGTGATGTCACGTAATTGTTAATTTTTAATGAATATATAATTTATTTTTCTTTACCCGAGTTTTTTTTTTGCTGTTTACAATCAGTTGCCAATTCATACACATATTTTCTAAATCCTTACTTCCAGATAATTTGAACAGTCATATCTTCAATGAAAACGTCCCTGCAGGAGAAATTTCTTCTACCACTCCGAGATTCTTTGAATTATTGTATGCGTCGGAAAAACTGTTTAAGAATTTCGAGGTTAAGTACTTTCTGAGCCGAATCTTGTCATTTAAATCTGTAAATGGTAAAAGATCTCTTAAACAATGAAATAACTTAAGCAGGTATTTAGGTAAGGTAAACAGGGATTTAATTTCTCGTTTATGATTTTCAGCTCTTGTTTATTTAGTTATTAGGCGCCTCTCCTTGTAGTTGCTTCCTGAAAAGCTGCTTTGAAACTTTGGAATTTTTTGGAAAATCATTAACAACGTCTCAACTATCAGAATGGAACCATACTTGCTGAATGTGAATAGTTGAAAGCAATAGTTTGTATTGTTTGAACACCTGCAAAAGATATCAGTTAAAGTCTATCATCTTTTTGTCTTTTTGCTCATTCTTTTACATTAATTTCATTATTTACCTTCAATGTCTGCAAAGAGTTCTTTTTAAAATTTGATGTCTGATCTAATATTGAATCAAGTGTTTTCTGCTCAAGTTACGAGAATAAATTCTTTGTCTGAGTAAAAACGCTGTCAAAGAATAGTTTTAAGAATAATTTCACTAAACACTCAAATAGTCAGACTCTCTTTATATCCGTCACATTTTGTCATTTCCTCTTCAGTTTTTCCAGATTTCCTTTTTCGTGTTTCTCTTATTCTTCTCGTTTTCTTTCTACATCTATCCCTCTTTTCACTCGTCCTCCTTTACTCAATTTATTTATTAAGAGGCTGTGTAGACTGCAACTCTCCTTGGTTGTAACTCTCAGTCCATAAAGCAATAATCGTGTTTACTTCCGTGAGGATTTAGTTGCCCGTGGAACAGATTTTAACGCCTTGTTTTTATATTTACGACTTGCAATACACTGCAGAACTGCAGCCCTCAGGATATGAGAAACGGCAGTAACCATTCAGGATGTTTTTACTATTTAGACCATGAACAGTATTAAGAAACTGTACTGTTTATATTCGTTATTTATTGAAAGGAAAGTAAAAAAACCTATATAAACGAATGAAATATAACTCAATTTTTATTTTACATGAATATGAGAGTATATGTTATCCCTTGTACTCGATATTTATCCATTCAAAATTATTAGACGCACGACATATTCAATAATATTTACATTTTAGAATAACAAAATATGTATTGTGCTTCCTTATGAGTATTTCATTATAAAAATTACTGTAATAATTGGGGACCAGAGATCACAAAAATGTTAGGTAGTAAATTTACTACTTTATGTTTAATTGCACACTTTGAATTTGAAATAGATTCCGGCATTATTATAGAATATGAGTTGTACATTATCAACATTGTAAGGTACAGATATGTGTAATTGTGTTCAGTATATGTGTCATCGAATTCAAGATTGCCTGAATATATGTATATAAATATTTCCAATGAACAATACGGTCAAAATCGTACAATGCACTTTGACTAAATTTTACAGTGATCCTTATTTAGTAGAATGATAACGTTTCCAGAATTGTTGAATGATGAAAAGTACGCGAGATATTTCCTATATGCAACATAGTTGGTGTTAGGTCTCAACCAATAGACCAATAGACAATTGATGTGATGGCAAGGAAAAAGATAAATGAGGTTTGCCCGTTGGTAGGCGGAAGGGCTGTTCGAGTTACAGAGCGCGCGGCATCTCGCACGCGATGCCCGTCCCTCATTGAGCAGCCAGGGTTCGAAGTTGCGCCCGTTCGACTTCATTCTTCTTCTTAACCGTCCTCCCCCTTCCCCTTCGACGTTGCGTACACAGCGCTCCGCTAGCAATTAGGCGCCGCGCACGCATTAAGCCCCAGCCCATGTCGCCCCACCCCCTGCCTCTCATGCCGCCCTCCCACCACGCCCCTTCTCTGTTTACTCTCACCGCTCCTTGGCCCTCACACTGCCCCTTCTCCGCCATTCCCCATTGCCCCATTCGCCCCACACCGCCCTTTCTCCGCTATTACCCCCATCGCCCCTTCGCCCCACTCCGCCCTTCCTCCGCTATCACCCCCATTGCCCCTTCGCCCCACACCGCCCTTTCTCCGCTATTACCCCCATTGCCCCTTAGCCCCACTCCGCCCTTCCTCCGCTATTACCCCCATTGCCCCTTCGCCCCACACCACCCTTCCTCCGCTATTACCCCCATTGCCCCTTGCCCCACACCGCCCTTTCTCCGCTATTACCCCCATCGCCCCTTCGCCCACCCGCCCTTCCTCCGCTATTACCCCCATTGCCCCTTCTGCCCTCACACCGCCCTTTTCTCCGCTATTACCCCCATTGCCCCTTCGCCCCACACCGCCCTTTTTTCGCCATTAGCTCATTGCTCCATCGTCTCACTCCGCCCCTTCTCTACTATTACTCACCGCATTGCCGCTTCGCCCCACATCGCTCCTTCGCCATCATTACCCCATTGCCCCTTCACCCCACACCACCCCTTCTCCTCCATTGCCCCATCATCCCTTCACTCTACACTACCCGCCGCCTCACCACCCCTGCCACATACGCCGCCTCGCCCAACCACCACACATCTTTTACACCACCCCACACACCCCCTTCTCCATTGCCCAACCTTCTTCGCCTCAAACGCCCCTTCACCTCTTTCGCCCCCACCCCACACTGCCCCCTCTTCCACCACCCCTCCCCAGTCCTCGAACCTGTCACCCACAAAACACACCCCTTTCAACTTACCACCCGTTCTATTCTATCTGTGTCCACTATCTCACCTTTCTTTGTCGCCACCTATTCTGCCTTTTCTTCACATGCCATTTATGCTCCATCGACAACCGAAACGCCATTCCCGCTTCCTCGTCCTCTGCCTCTGTTTTTGTGCTGCCGTTTCTTCCTGTTCTCACCGAGTTGTAATGGGAGCTTCCCTCAGCAAATGCCGCGCTTCCGGGAAGTATTTCCTGTACTGGAAGATGTCAAACCAATAGAGAACTACCAGAGTGAGAGTACTAATTATCTTTTTTAACTGAAGAGGAGCGTTCATAATGACTTAAGTGTAAGAATAATGTGAAATCATGAAAGGAAAGATGCAAACGATGAAAAGAGTGAAACGGGAAAAAAATTACGACAAAATTGCTCTAGATGGGAAGGAATCACTGTCGCCTCCATGGCCCATAAAAATCAATCAATCAACTTTCCTTGTAACTTTGCAATTTCCGATATCAAAATGTATGACAATTATATCATTCTTTCATTATCTCAGATAATACGCATTATGTAGAACCGTAACTTTCCGAAAAATGAAGGAAATAACCGAATCCTCTATTTCTTCTGAATTAAGCCCCTGAAAAATAAGAGGCTGCGCTTTTAACACGTGAGAGTAGGAATAAAACAGTTACGATTATTTTCCCGTACAGTTGTTTTTCAAAACGCGTAATTACACAAATCTGAAAGGTTAGACAAACAAAGTTTCATTCTGTTGAAATAAGACCATGGGAATTAACCACTCTCGCCGCAGCTGCTCGTTTACAGTAATCATGAAATGCAGAGCAGCGATTTTCAGACCATGCCGAGCACGTTGATTGCTGCACAAACGGTGTAATGAATTCTGTCTTTATGGCGTACTAAACGATGCATACTCACCCGAACCAGCTCGTTTCGAATTTTGCAGTGCTCTCTCAAGCAACTGAATATGGGCATATGCATTAAGTGATGTTTATTGTGTTAAAGTTTTGGGGATATATAGAAACAACTAAGTTGAAATTATTCATTCGATTTAATCTGTATAATTAGTGCTCTCATAATTCACGTTCGTAATGAAAATAATTTCAAACATAAAAAAAACTCAGGTTATGACAGGAGACTGCTAATGACAAAATCACATTTTTTGCTGGAAGGATGTTTTACTACCTTTACGTAATCAACTCTTACCACTACAGAGATGATTCTCGGTTTTCAGTTTAATATTAAAATTGTTTCACATCTAATGTGTTTTAAAATGTTACCTCTTTCAAAATACGTCTTTTTCTGAGACGTAGTCACTTACTAATTCATTTTTCATATTTCACATCTCGCTTCAACTTCAAAGGAAGATTACCAACCTTTTCGAAAATAATTTCAACTTCTCAGAGAACATGAGAGAAATACGCAGACCATCTTTTATTACGCCCTCAAAGCCTTCCTTATTCGGTCGGGTTTCGTGTGCAGTTGGAAACATCCGATTCGCTACCCGGCATCAAGGCCGGCAAGCCCCATTTAGGGCTGGAGACAGGCGGGAGGCAGGTGGGGGCAAAAGGAAGCGGTGCAGATTTCACCATGCGATACGCAGTGCCTCTTGCAGAAAGGTTGCAAAGAGAGCAAACTGCTACTGGCGGCGGGTGTGTGGGAGGGATGACGGTGGTGGCGCAGGGGGTGGGGGTGACACGTATGACTTACACGCCAGAAAGGGGCTAGCTTGTGCTGGCGGCACATACTAGGGTCGGCACCGCCGCAGAAAAGACCACCGCAAGCGCTCCGCTCGGGTTTGTATTACAACCCAGCAACGTCCTTACCATTCGCCCGGCCTCTTGAAAAGGGGATCGGCTACTACGAAAAAAGATCACTACGGCAGCTCATGACTTGGTGGATGTGATGCTTCCCGCAAGAACACGACTCATAAGACGAAAGAATAGTATGCTCTCTTCCATTATACTATTCATTCATCGACGACTCCTAGAGCATATACCTCCTATAAATGTGTCTAACGGAATGTATCTTTTATTTATCAAAATACCAATAACTTGATTATTTCCCCACCACTTACTTTTTTATATAAATAACTTTTTTTTATCTAGAGCTTTTATCCAGCCAACAGCCGGTTACCCTTTACGCCCCGATGGGACGCATATTCGACCATACACTAGACACCAACACACTTGCGGACTCCTCTGATCCAGGGTCAGCAGAACGCGAGGCCCTCCGCGACAACACATACATACAAAGTCAAGGGACAAACAGCCATGCCCAAGGCGGGACTCGAACCCGCGACCCTTCGGACCGAAGCGCTGAGTCGGTACTCGCACTTAGCCACCTCGGCCATCCAGGTCGGCATATAAATAACTTCAATATTAAAATCTACTATTGATTTGTTCCTGAGCGTTTTGAATTCCCTTATAATATTCTCAAAATGTTTCTTTTTGGCTTTTTTTTATACGATTAGAATCTGTAGTAACAATCAAACGGGTAGTGATTATATTGATAAAATCTATTAATCTAAAAGACTGAAACATATATTTAAATTGTGAAGTTCTTAACCTGTGACCTTCTCTAATCTCAATACGGTTTTTTGCCCGATTTTCATCCATTCGCTGAGCAAATAATGCGATATTTCTCTCCTTTCTGTTTTAATAATGAATGCAAATATGTTCTCTCCAAAAACATCACGTGCAGATCTTTTACGTTAAATTGTTGAATACATAAAAAATAATTAATTAAATAAGCAAATAAATGTGAATGAAGCAGAGAGGCTTGTAGTGGACTCGACCTGCCCTGTGCACCGCCTTCTTCAATACATTCCCTGTCGGTTGGTTGGTTGTTAATGATTCAGGGCGCGCCAACTAACGAGGTCATTAGTCCTGTAAGAGTAGTGCATGTTTTCCATCGGGAGGGGGCAGTGATCTTCTCCCGCTGGATGCGAGATTCAGAGCCGACCTACCGGCAACTAGCGGTCCTTTCCTCCAACCACGTGTCTTTCCGTGGGCACCGCCCCAATCGAGACAAGCTCTAATCTCACGACCGGTCTCCCGACATGCGTGGTAGTATAGTGCAAGTTAGGGTAAATGTGTATGAGGGATGAGGATAGGACACGGAAGAGGAAGGAAAGATCGCGCGCGGTTCGTGGCTCGTTTGTTAGGGTACTGCTCGGATATTTGTTGGCATTGTTCCGAAGAAACACGGGAAACTAGCTGTCAGAGTAGCCGGCAGCTAAAATTCTCATCCATACAGCGACTGAATTCGACCTAGCTGACAAGATAGCGTCGAAAATCCTGCCACTCGCACCTAGGACCTCCCGGTCAGAGGCACAGCAGTGACATGAGTAAATGCACTGAGCCACCTCTCCCGGTGCTGCGAGCGGCGTGGCGGGGCGCGTGGGAGAGCAGTGTGTGAGCAGCGCGTGACGTGTGTTGCAGAGCCAGCGGCGACTGGAGCGCAGGCGCAGCATGAAGGCGCTGGCGTGGCTGCTCGTGGCGGCCGCCTGCTGTGGCGCGGCGACGGCGCGACGCGTGCCCACCGGCGACGAGCAGAGTGAGTACATACACACACACACACACACACACACACAGATAGACAAACACACACAGACAGACACACAAACAGACAGACACACACACAGACACACACACAGACAGACAGGCACACAGACAGGCACACACACAGACAGACACACACAGACACACACACAGACACACACACAGACAGACACACACACAGACAGACACACACACAGACAGACAGACACATACACAGACAGACACACACAGACAGACACACACAGACAGACACACACAGACAGACACACACACACAGACAGACACACACAGACAGACTCACAAACACAGATAGACACACATAGATAAGACACACACACACACAGACACAAAGACACACTCACAAACACGTACGCCAACTGGAAAAATAATGTTAGCATATATATATTGTAAGCTAAGAAAAACACATTTTTTCTCGCATTACTTTTAACTTTTGCCATTTTTGAGAATTCACAGTTCAATGAAAATTAGACCTGCGTCATTCTTTTAAACGTCCTTTACGCTATCCGAGGACGTAGTTTAATCCAAAAATTTGGAAAAAGTTTTTGAAAAATTTTGAAAATGTAATTAAGGCTTCTGTCGAGTACCTCCTCGCCAAAAATAATCAAAATATCTGTTTCAAACTCGCAAGACCTGGAGATTCTTTAAATCGATCGGGGAATATCAATTATTGAGAAAAACATTTCAACGGTTTAGGCTAAAAGACAGACAAACAAACGTTTCGCCGACAATCGATTTTTTGGTATCAAGCACCCACAAAAAATGAATTATGACTATATAATGTGTTTGAGAAAGTAATTTATTACGTAAAAAACAAGATATATTTACTTTTTCTTTACCAGGATCCGGCAATTAGTTTTTCTGTAAAAACAATCGCCGCTTTTCGGCGCATTATTACAACATTTTCTCTTCTTATGCGGCAAGGCGAGAAAGTAAAAATATGCAAAGTTATACCCCCAGTAAGGATTTATCAGCAACTGTCTCAACAAATGAGAAGTGTCACTATTATGAATTTTTCCCTTATTTGCATCAATCCTACATATAACACTTATTTTATACTACACATCTTACACTGGGATATGTAGGACCCCGCGATTACTATACTTCAATTTTGAGAAATTTTGGGAATTTTATCTGTAAAATAAATTTAACAAATTCTATGTTGTTACAATTGTAATTACAATAGAATTTACATTACATTTCGAACAAGTTTTTTAAATACCTCTGTAAATATCATTCTGAAAGTATTCCATAAAATAATTGTAGCAGGAAGGTAATGAGTAAGACTTTTCGAAAAGTCTCCAAGTCTCTAATAATGTTTCACAAACACTAGTGTATATATGAAGGTTAATTTTATTTAATATTTGGGTATTCACTCAATGAAAATAAAAAAGTAAATCATGATATAATTACAATCAAATTTATCTTATTCTGTTCTATTAAATGTCATAACAAAACATTGTTAATAATGTAATTTTGTGTTACACTTGGCGCCTAATTATTTATATAGATTTTAAAAAGCTACTTTATAAATTTAAAAAATGAATAACAAAGTTGAAAAACTTTTTTTAAATAAATGTAAAAGTAAGCTGTGATATTATAAATAATTACGCAAACAAAATACTACTTCCTTACTATACAATTCTGTCGTATATTTTGAACTCATGAATCAATTTTCTCTGAATGAAAAACATTCCTTGTATTTTTTACTTCGGATCTCGTTGATTAATATCTCCTTTTCTTAGGGTATGGCTTGTAAGTATGAAGTGGTTATTTCATGTTAATATAACGTACAATATTCACATAACAGTAATGACACAAAACTATAGTTTCATTTCTATAACAGAATATTTAGGAATAATTTTTCTTTCTTTTAGTTCAATTTGAATTTCCGTAAAATGTATTACGGAATGTATTCTGAGAGATTTAGTTTATCTTTCCAAAACGTTTTAATTCTTTCCGACTCTTCCGAATGAAGAAATAGAAATGAACATATCAATATTAACTTTCAGAGCCTCACAGAAAACTCTCAATGAGAACAATTTATCGACCTGCCAAGTAAGTCCCTATGTTGATTTACTGTCCCTGTCGTGATTGGAACATCGACCAACAAAAACCTCGTTCTCCTTGTGCAGATTGTAAATCTTTCCCGCAAAGATTCTATTATGTTTTTGCTCATGCAGCAGCGTTCAGATTGTCTAATCCATTAATTTCGGTGCGCAGATCCAATAGAGCGCCTGAATTCAAACCCCGTCAGATTTATAGGTCGAGTCACCAACAAGAAGCTCGGGGCATTCAGAGCGAGAATATCTTGGAACATCGGGTATTCCAAGTGTATTCGCTCGGCAAATTACACTTACACCATGCAGTTAGAATCGTCATAGCAGCAGTTGTAAAATCTGAATTAAGTTCACAGTCTATATTTTTTGTATTAATGGAATATGCAACGTTGAATTAATGGAATTATCTTCAAAAAACTAAAATTCCTAGATACGAAAAAAGAGAATGCTAAAGGACAAAACATTCAGGGAACGTATGGATAGAGGGTACGTAGGAGTAAGTATTTTAGAGCTGTATTCAATTATTTGCAGAAGATGTATTCAGTTTTTGGCCATTCACACAGTCTAGAAACACTCTATGCATTAGTATTGCAAAATGTATTCAGAATGAAGAACACTGTATCATATGTTTTGGTTAATTTTAATCAACCCTCCCTTCTCCACTCATTAAAATTCACTAAAACAACGACACTCAATTAAACTTTTTAAACTTATGCTAGAGAACAAAAACAAATGATCGGTATTTAACAGCGCAGAACAAACCTTGTGACGTGCAGTGTACAAAAAAATACAACCACAACGGAGCCTCAAACTATGCAGATCGGCAAACAATTCTAAACTCCTTCCAAGAAACCCGAAGTTACAACATAAGCAAGGAAAGTTTGTCGCTCCCCAATTTCGAGGTGGATTACAAGGCAAGTTTCTCGCGAGTTCTACGGAGACCTAGAAACGAAAGGCTGCGTCTGAATGGCCGCTGTGGAAACGACTCTTTCCAGCTCGGCGCCGAATGCGCTCCGGGTAGCACTTCCCTCCCGCGACCGTTGCCACATCTGAACTGAATACGCGTGCCTTTCGCAACACCAATGCTCACCGACTCCGCCGCCGCCGCCGCAAACACCACCACCGCCGCCTCCAGCTCCGCCGACCCCACCTCCGCAGCCTCCACCACCACCACCACCACCACCACCACCACCACCACCACCACTACGACCACTACGACCACCACCACCATCGCCATCGCAAACGTATAACTAAAGAGAGAATTTTTATGCCCTAAAAATCATGAAATATGCTTTTAAAAGTATGCATTTATGATCTAAAAATTTTGACGTATGCACTTTAATATGCAATTAACATTAATAATTAACATTAATAATTTCATTTCCTCTATAAACCTTTCTTGATAAATTTCAGGAGATTCACGGTTGAAATGAAAAGATTTATATTTTGTGCAAACGTAATATAATGAACCCTACTTCGCAAGAGAAATAATTGAAGTAAATATTCACCTTAGTAAAGTACATTACATGTCTTGTATTTCTCCTGACTGGTTTAAAAAATCTGTAATCAAGAAATATCCTATAGTTGTACAAGTATTTTATCATCTATAGAAAAAAAACCGCAAACTGTGACAAGTTCTTTCGAATCAATGAACGCTCACAAATAAATGGATTCTATGTAAAGATGAAACGTTTTATACACAAGTCTCTATTTTAACGAAATATGCAAAATATGCGCATATAATTACACGAATATGAACCAACATTTTAATCTATTTAGTATAATATTCTAACCAAATTTCACTTAGCTATGCACTGAAGCAATGAACAAATATATGCAAAATCATAGAAATCCGCTCTCTACCTATGACTAACTCAACCATCTCCACCGTCTCCAACGCAGCCGTTCCACTACTACTGCCACCGCAACCGCCACCATCACCAGCATTTCTGTTCCCAGCACCACTATCACCATCAATAGTACTACTGCAACCACCAGCAGCATTATTGTCGCCACTACCCGTACCACCACCATCACAATCACCACCACCGCCATGACTATCAGCACTACAGCCACCATCACCACCACCACCTCCATCAGCCACCATCACCACCTCCGCCTCCATCAGCCACCATCATCACTATCACCATCATCACCACCACCATGACCATCAGCATTACAGCCACCATCACAACCACCACCTCCATCATCCACCATCAGCCACCATCACCACCACCACCACCACCACCAGATCTATTGCCACCACCATCAGCACTACTGCCACCATCACCAACGCCGCTACTACTCCCACCGCCACAGCCTTGGCCGCCGCCAACGCCACCGCGACCCGCTTCTCGACTAGACCTTCCATCGCCCGAAGTGTTTACACCTCTGCTCTGCCGTAATTAGGCGATTCGTATTCGATCCGATTCACGAACATGATACTCACAAATTTTCAACCCTTCAGACACGTACCGTTTCGAAACCAGTAGTTGATGTAGCGAGTTCGAAGCACAGCTATTCACATCAACATTGTAACCTTCATCTTACGCAAACAATGGCACACAATAAATACGGTTGGTCGTTTAGAAATTTTATTTGCCCTAAATTACAAATATATTACGTAGAGGGACTATAAAAGCGCTCAAAATTGATACATTAAGTTTTTGGCCTGAAGGTAGTATACAACACATGATTTATAACAATATGTGACAAAATGTGAATACATATGTGCCCTATTGTTACTAATTAGCGACAGTGTATTTTGCTCAAATTTGTAATACATATTAACCACATAACTGTGATTCTTCTTCAAATCAAACATCCAGTGGTTGAAATCTGACAGAATAATCATAGCATTACATTAGAGAGGAAAGGGTATCAAATATATTTTCAATCAGCATAATCTCAAAGGAACAGGCATGCCACTATTATTTTATTTTTAAATACATTAATTGTATATCGAAATTCCTCGACTCGAACTTCACTCCATGAATAAATGAATTCAACGTCAATCCACTTAATGTTTCCTGGGACAAGTAGAACGGAATGTGGTGTCGGTAAGTGGGTCGAGCGGAGAGTGGGCTTTCTTCAACTATTTCAGCAGCCCTGCATTATGCCTCCCGCGCTATCTTTCGCAGCTATTCAGGCCACGGCGGGTCACTTCGTTAAGGCCCAGGCAAAGGTCGCGAGTGCAAGTCCGGGTCCGGGCCAGGCTTCAGCGGTGAGTTATGACGTGGGCAGGGCCTGATTATCAGGCGGACTCCACCCCGGTCCCCCAGGGAGGTACGCGCTCCGCCCCCTGCCCCCCGCCCCCCCCCTTCCGCTCTATAGACAGCCTGAGCCATTGCTGCGTCTCGGGGGAGTGCGACCTTTTGTCTGCCTGTTAAATTAATCTCCACAATGCAACTGGTTGGAATGGAACGAGCAGGAGAAGAAGAAGAAGCTGAAAGGAACTACGGGGAGTGATTAATTCATTTCTACGAGCGACCTCTTCCGACACAATCGAACGCATTGTTCGAGTTATATCAGTGCGTCATGAAGCACTGGTTGCGCGAACAAACCGATCGATTAGAGGTGGCATTGTTTTCGAGGCATGCTTAATTAATGGACAACTTCTAACGCATTCTGCGCGCGGTCGATTACGTGGAATCGTTACTTTCCTCGCGTAAACGTCCTGCTGAAGAGGGGAGCATAAATAGTGAATTCAACGAGGCAGCGGGAAGAGGGAGGAGTTGAGATGGAATGAGGCTTCGAGCGGGACGAGCTGAGACCAAGAAGGGAGGTTGCGCAAGGCTCGGTTAACGAATCTGCTTGTTCCGGCAGCGTGTCTAATTACGTGGCGAATCGCTGGCGCTTATTTCTGTTTGCTCCCCTCTGATTGGCAGAGCTCGCCAACGTGCCTGTAGCTGCTGTGCAGTGATGAATACGGCGGGCGTGGTAGTGGGAGGGTTAATACTTTGATAGAGTAGGTAAGATAGCCCAGCGTCCTAGGTGAAAAATAAGACTGGTATGGTCTTGCAATACTGAAACAACATTCTACTTAGAGAAGAACAGATGTGGCAGACCTACTGTGTCGAAGCCGATACCATAAACTGTGGGTGAAAGGAGGCATTTACAGTCGATGAGGAATATGGAGACGGTAGCGGAGAGGCATAACGATATTAATTACTAGGAGTAACCCGTTAAAAATGACGGGTTAAAATGATGCTAGAGGTACTACAAGAACGCAAGATTTACGAAGTACACTGTGGATGGTTTTCCTTCCTTTAAATATTTCCTTTACTATGAATTTACCCTGTAAATGTGCCCTGAGAAACACTTTTAATAACAAACACATTTTTTAATCTAGAAAGGGCTATGTACAAAGGTATTGGATGACGTGACAATGTAAGGTTTACCATGAAGAAAGGAGATTTCTTTTAAAAACTCACATGTCGAAAGATCCATCAAGAAAGCCGCTAATTCAAATAAATTTAGGGAACCTTACCTGATGTTACTGTATTTTGCAATTCCGTAACCCGCAAACTCACTTCTGTTATTTGCCTCCTAATCCCAAACTCACTACAACTACCAATTGAGTACCGCACAAACTACTGTATTGTATCGCCGCACATGATATCTTTCCGATAACACCAATTCTGAGCGTTTCGTCTTCGGATTGGTTTGATTAATTTTTTGTGCTAATGGAGACGTTCTATCCGAAAAATGTTTTTGCGCAGTACATCCTTAAACTATATACAATAATATGCAAAAAACAAACAAACAAAATACCAACAGCAAGTTTCTGTCATGTTCCAGTTGATCAAAGTTTACGAAACGATCGAGAAGGACAATGTCATAGGAAATTATCTTTTAGATTAATATGAAATCTTGCCTGCTTACATCTCTTCTCCAAAGCAATAGCTTTTCTTTCAAGACATATTCTACGCGATTCTAATATGTTAAGTTCTACGATTAAGTTCTACGACGTTCTATCGTGGGATGAAAAGTTTAGTGATGAATACCATGTGTTGTTCCACATATCGCTAACCGCGGATTGAGTAACGAACACTGCGAATCTTGAGAGCCCATTTGGGTTCTGAGTTAACTTTTATATAGGAAATTTTTACTTTTTCAGTTTGATTTTTATTCACAGCGAATGACATGGTTAACAGATTCGGATTAGTTTATACATTTTTTGTACAGGAAATAGAAATTTGTACTTCGGTAGATATTACATTTTTTTTATTTTCATTATTTTATTTCAAATAAGAAATATTTGAATGCATTATTAACAAGCAAAATAAATATTACATTAAAACATCAACATTAACAAATAATTAATTAGATAAATAACTGATGAAACGAACATAATATTTCGTAGAAGACGGGTAGGTGTAGAAAAACCACGTCCAGAAAAGGAATAATGAGAAAAAAAGTGGAACGTCAGTAACTCCAGTGTAAAGAATGAGGACTATGGGAAAGGGAAAGCACAATTTTGACAACGGGGACCGGGGCGCGGGAGGGCATTGCGGCTGAGCTGTGGACGAGGATATGCTGGGGTGGAGGGGTTGGTGGAGGGGTTGGTGGTGGGGGGTGCGGGAGGGTGTGTGGAAGGGGGGTCGAGGACTGCAGCAGACGCCTTTCCCAGAACAGAATTAAACTCGTTAAACTCTTTCAGAGGCGCCTTCCCCGCAGACTTTTCGCGTCCGTATGTTGGCGGCCCTGCTGCCTGCCGGTCGCACTCTTCTGCCGCCGCGCCCTCGCGTCGTCCCGCTTGTTCGACGTGGGAGGCTCCAGAGCTGCACTCGCGTGATTGGGCTGGACTCGTGATCGCCTTCTTGGCTAAGAGGCTATGATGTTTCACGATTCTCTCCATTCGAGGGTTAAGCAAGAGGCGGTACAGCACGTCACATTCAATTGAAAGAAAATTTAATGCGTCTGTATGAGAACAAAGGTGAACAACAAGACCAGGTTAGGCGTTACTGTTACGTTAGCACTTTCTCAACTTCGCCGTTTACATTCGGAGATTCCTTTCGTTTATAAAGCTCTGATACATGTCTCGACATCGTTCGGCTAGAAAGTTTTGGGAAAGAACTACGACTATTTACAATACTTCTGCATATAAAGGAAGAAAGACAGAAAGTTGGAGGTGGCGAAAAGAAACCTTAAGTTGGATTCAAAATTACTTTTCAATATAAATATATTAAATGATCAGTTTTAAATAACTTGAACAGTAATAAATGAATTTTAAAATAGAATTACTAAAAGAGAAATCATAGTTGCAGCATTATTACACGGTAAACTAAGTAATAAGGAGATTTGATTGTCAAGCAAATGAGACAAAAATTGAGCAAATTTCGAGAATAAAATGGAAACGTTTCCCTATGCATTAGTTCTTTAAATGCTTGACGTCATTCCAGATTTGTGGAATGACAAATGTAAAAAGTCAAATGTCAAAACAGACAAATGTCAAAAGAATGGATTACGTGTTTTATGTTCAACTCCTTCTGCTTACACCTTCAATATTTTGCCATAATGAGCTTACAGTCTTCTATTTCTCAGAACACACTATTAATGTACATTTGAATATTTCTACCACAAAGAGCAAAATGTTATGACATATTTCGAAATCTAATCGTTTTTATTAATATCTCATATTATTAAATTGTGTTTAGCTACCTCAAAATTTATACTATTTAAATTAAATTCACAGTATTATCATCGCAATTTTAACTGACTGACTTCTTCTCTAGACTTTTCCGAGTTTCCATGTGTGCATAAAATCGTATTGTGTCACGAAATTATTGTGATGCGTCTTTTTGAGGCGCAATTCCTAAAATACTTTCAAGTTTATATTGTTTGAAGATACTCTCAAGTTACGCAAAGCAACCATGCTCCACTTATGGAAGATCTTCTTTACTTTCCATATTATTGGGGAAACAATGCGCTTTAAAGGGATAGGACTAAAAGAAAAAGTTTTACATAGGAAGTTTACGCGGCGATGTGACAGCTTTTGTGAAAACATTTTCGCCGCAAACTCGTGAACGTAATCCATTGTCTAACACAGAAGGGCGCGCCTCGAGGCGGCAAGACTGCCGGTCTTTATGCAAAAGTGCTGTTCTTAGCGTAATTGTGCTATGTCACTTCGCATGTTAGATGAACTTGCTGAAAGCTTCGAGAGACTGAAGAATATGAGAATTACTCTCCCTGTCTCTCTTACTAGACTTTTCCATAAGTAACAAGAACACATAAACGCAAAGTATATTTTTATACACTTCAAAATTTTTGTTAGAGATATAATTTTGGAAAACATGAGAAAATCAAGCATAGCTGCTCATTATTTATTCATATTTTTTGTGACTTACCAGATATTTTATGGTTTTGAAGATAAGGCAACAACGCTTTTGAGCTACCCTTTTGATTCCAACCTTTCTTTATCTCTTATTATTCTTTAAAATTTATTCCTTCTTTCAAAATGTGTGGTCTCAAAAACTTGAATTTAAATTTTGTGGAAAGCAATTTAATTCAAGACGTTTACGTAAATAACCACGACAGTGCTGATACCATAACTTATATTCATATTTTCCCATTCCCTTTAACCGAAGGCGGAATCAAGGTAGAAAATAAACCTACTCATATTTTTCTAGTTATCATTAGACACTGTTCGCCAGTGTGAAATCGAACCCACCATGTCCCTCACCTCCACCGCCACTGGCGTCATTGTAATTGTTATCGCTGCAAACTCCAACTCTGCCGCAGCTTTCCCGCCGCCGCTACGGTCTCCATCACGGCTACAACCCCTGCCCCCGCCACCCCCGCACCATAGCCCCACCGCCACCGCCCCCTCACCGTCCCATCGCCACTCCACCACCATAGACTCACCGCCGTGGCTACCACCGCCACCACCTAGGCGGTCCGTTATTTGGGAGGACTGTCCTTCATTGATATCAATTGTCCTGTCGTCCTTCTTTGTATTTTAAGTGTCCTCCTTTTAGTATATTTTTAACATTTGTTGTCGTTTATTTTATCACATACCTAATACCTGTGTCATTTATTGTTTATGTCAATAAACAATAAATGTCATTTATTGTTTACTTAAGAATAGAAAACATGAATATTCTTTTTCTCAACGCTGACTCACGCATGCATGATAGTGCCTCTGTCTAGCCACCAAAATAAAAAAAAGAGACGCTCAGACCATCTTCATCAGAATTTTGTGAACGAATATTTTGACTTGAATCGCAAATGGAGAAAATAAATAAATAGTGCTGATGTTAGCATAAATTAAATATTTATAAAAAGAAATGTGTTGATGAGGGTTTTTTGCTTGTCGAGTGTCCACTCCTTTACCTGAACATTGTTGGCAACCCTACCACTACCACTACTGCCACTACCACAATCGTCACCGTCTTCGCAGCCAGCTGCCACCATCGCCGTCCGCTATCTCCGTCACCGCCTCCACCTTTTGGGCCAACACCCGCGGGCAGAGCGAGCTGGTCGCCCTGGCGCTGATAATGAGGGGTCGCGGGCGCAAGAATGCGCGTGGGGCGGGGTCGCGGCCGTCGGGTCGACGCTGGGAGTTGGTCACGAAAAGTCCGCGCCCGTCGCCTGCCCGTCGCCCGCTCGCCCCGCCCGCGCCCACGCGCGCCCACCCGCTCGCCCGCGCGCCGAAAGTTTCCGATGGGCGGCCCACACGAATGAACGTTCGCCGCGTCTCCTTTATCCCAAATGCTCGATAGCTCTACTAAACTACTTTTCTCCTCATTGCGGCAACCAAATAATAAGCTGTTGCCTGTGGCTTCTGTTATACATGGTTTTCTACTCACAAATAGGTTTTCCACTCGGCATAATAGTTGGTGGTAACGCCTGATCTCGCAGAGTTCTTACAGAGTGAACAACTTACGAATGACCTCAGAAAGCCGGTTTCTACCACCACCCCTTTGTGGCAGTGATCGAATCTTCTGGAAACTCTATGTGATTGTCACCGCCCATAACTCAACCTTCACTCTTTCTAACCTCCATCTCCGTCGCAACCTACTTCCTTGCATTCATTTCATAAGGCAATCACGCAATCCTACAAACAGTCCAAACTGTCCCCCATATTAAAGCATTTGCGCATTGATCTCATCTGGCACTGAAATCTTAATGGATAATAGTGATCAAGTAGATATCTAAAAGTGTGAGACGAGTTATACACGAATATTGTAATAATGACGATGCTAATGATAATGAACGTAAAAATAATGGAGGAGGAACGGATTTTACTCTGATAACACACCAAATGAGTAACAAAGATTTGAGCGCTAGTACACAGAGGCGAAAAGAATTTGAGCTGATCTTTACAAAGTGGATCACTACCAATCATTCGCGAAACAGTATGATTCAGGGTTATAAATGAAATCAGTAAATGGTTATAAGAATAAACATGATATACGAGTATACCATGTAATGATAATGAATGAAAACGCATAGAAGAACGAGGGGTGAATAAGGGAACTTGTGCACCGATTTTTCCCAATTAAAATCCCGAATGAATGACCTGTGATTAGCCCGCTGCAATATGCAGTGGCAAGGGAACCGATTGCGTTCAGCGAAGCCGATAGACCACAGTCCGTGGTGAAATAATACGATAGGGGATGATATGTGACAACGTGAGTGGTACGAGAAGAAATATGACTGAAAAATGTATGAAGGAGAAGATTTAGAAGGAAATATGATAGTAATGGTGATTGCGCTGATTAGGAAAGTGGCGTAACACAATTATGTAAAGTGTAGACTTCCGTGGCCAGAGCTAATACGTTCCCCGTTTTCCTCACGGTGCACCCGCCTGAAAATCAAATTTTCCGGCATTTTCTTTCGAAATCTCTTTGACTGCAGCGGAACGTGACCTGCTTAAGACTAGCGTATAAGCAGTTACCTAAAAATTAAATGCAAATGTTCAATGAGTAACACTAGCATTACATTTCCAATCACATACTCATAGGCAAAAAGTAATCATTTTCGATCCCCTTCATGATGTAGAAGTTTGTTACATTTTTTCGGATGCGACAATGATGATTGACAATCAATATTATATTTAAATGATGGCAAAAATATTGATCAAAGGTTAAAGAAAAATGGATTTTAGCATGGAATATTAACGCGTGCCCCGTTTCCCTGACGGCGTGGCGCTCGGGGGGGGGGGGGGGGGGGAAGGGGGGGGGGCTGGCCTCTGCGCTGCGGGTCGCCGCCAGCCCGCGGCGAGGGGCACTCAAGGAGCGCGCGCGCTGCGGGAGCGTTTGGCAGGTGGCGGGCGGCCCCTCGGCCGCGCCCGCGCCTGCGTCTGCGGTCGATAGCAATTCGTGATTTATGGGCGGCGCTAATCGGCCGGCGCCTAGCCGCCCGCGCCGCCCAGCCCGTGCGCGAGGGCCGGATTAGCTCACCTGCCCCGCGGGGAGGACGCGGGAGGCAGGGTGCGGCATTGGAGGGGCGGACCGATGGACGTTCGACGATAGTCGGAGATGAAGGAGGCATGGAAGGAGATGCGAGAACTGAGAACGTTGGAGAAGGGAGTCGATTGAGGAAAACAGGGGGAGGGTGGGTATGGGAATTGGAAGAGCATGCGGAATTTTAAAACCACTCAGGCAAACGTAAGGGAGGGGTTAGAAATCGTATTTAATGAACGAGCCGACTGATGGACATTGAGTAGATGAGGAAGTCATGGATGGGCGATGTGATAGAAATGACGCAAGAATACGTAGAGTCAGGAATGCTATAGGATTATTCAGTAAATAAGGGAGATGCAAGGTGGACAGGACAGAAATGCGAGCCGACCGAGAAAGGGAGTAGGGAAAGAAATGGCTGTGTAGGAGCCACGGATGCCCTCTAGATATTCAGGTGGGGAGAAGCGCAGAGGAAGATGTAGGATCACTAAGGGAACCAAAGGAAGTTCCATGGGGGAAACCAAGCGAGTGACACACGGAAGGGGTAAGTGATGTGAGCAGATGTGCTGACCGCAAAGGGGGAGGTGACCTCAGACAGGCGTTGATAAATGGAGCGTGAGTGGTATCTTGACGGAAAGGGACGCCCAGAGGAGGAGAAGCGACAAACAGGGTGAAGAGAATGATTGTGAATGGGAGGGGAGAGTAGACTGAAGCTGAGCTTTAGAATCGTACGGGTGAAACATGGCGATAAAAACACAGCATCAAGAGAAACAGTTTAATCCAACGTAGACGATACTGATAAAACAGCAATGTCGCAGAGAGAGAAGGGAAGAATCAAGCAAGTCCGCAGGGTCTTAAAGTTTTAAAGCTGGACGCATTGATTCTCCAATATTAGAGAATAATACATATCGAATATTCGTTTGAATATACGGCCACATTAAATTTTTCCACATCAGAATCCAAGCTTTAACTGGCCACAATTTTTCCCGTATACCGCAGAAGATTGGAAAAAAATTGATGTCAGTCACAAATATTTATCAGCCTCATTATTTTCAGAACTTTGTATTTTTTATTTATATCGAGTTTGCCGAACCACCGGCGGTGGTTCAGGGATTCACTTTGTCACTGTAGTGACTCTGACCGGGAGTCCTAGGGTTTGAATACCGATGGAGCCAGGAGTTTCGACACTAGTTGTATAGCTAGATCAAATTCAGCAGCTGTCTGGAGGAGAATTCTAGCGTTCGGCTGCTCTGAATAGTAATTTTCCGTGGTTTCTCATTAGACGAAAGCCTGATGAGGCGGAGGGCGGGGGGTGGTGGGTGGAGAGCGAAGGGCGGAGGCGGAGTGCGGAGGGATGGAGGAGGGCGGAGCGCGGAGTGATGAGGGAGGAGGGAGGAGGGAGGAGGGCGGAGGGCGGAGGGCGGAGGGCGGAGGGCGGAGGGCGGAGGGCGGAGGGCGGAAGGGCGGAGGGCGGAGGGCGGAGGGCGGAGGGCGGAGGGCGGAGGGCGGAGGGCGGAGGGCGGAGGGCGGAGGGCGGAGGGCGGAGGGCGGAGGGCGGAGGGTGGAGGGCGGAGGGCGGAGGACGGAGGCGGCGGTGAAGCCGCAACGCGTCCGCTGGCACCCGCGCGCTCAGGGGGAGGGGAAGGGGGAGGGGAGCGAGGGCCGAGAGGTTGACACGCGGAGGCCGATCAGATGCGGCGGTGGCGGCGCCGCCGACCGCGACTGCGACTGCGACGGGAGGTTTGTGGCTCCGTGGGGAGCAGTTTCCCCCGGAGAGGAGGGTGGGGCGATGACCGCTCCAACACGGGGTGATTCGCGAGGGGTAATGGAGATGAAGCGACCCTTTTTATGAATGGATGGGGGGGGGGAGCATGATTTGATCCGGCAAATAGGGTACGTGGGTTGGGTTGAATGTGTGAGAATTAATCTTCACGCGAGGGTGTATGTTTTCAGAATGCACGCTCACTCTCTTGATCTATTTTGCAGAGAACGTTCTATTCATTTTTCGATATCTTTTGCTTCTTTGGTTCTTGCATTTGCAAAATGAATCCAATGAATATATTCAAAATGAGTAGATGCAACTTTCTCAATCAATAGGTTTTCTAATCATCCAGAAATGGAACACTGCCTATGTGAAAGTACCAGAAACTTATTGTTAACATTGTTGACAACAATGTCTTTTTACTTTCTCGTATTGAAGAAATTAATATTTTATTTCTCTTGTACACGAATCGGCCGTCTTGGACAACGCATACATGCACTTTCACGGGCTCAGTATCATTTATCACGTTGCAAGCCTTGTATGAAATCAATCAGGGGATCTGCATTAGGCTGAATCGGATTTTTATATTCCAGAATTGTTAGTCCTGGAGGGATGGAAGATGGAATGATGATAATGAAGGCTGAATGGACGGTACACACAAACAGACATACACAAACACACTCATGCCACGACCATCCGGACTGGCATTCTTCTTAATAATAATAATAATAATAATAATAATAATAATAATAATAATAATAATAATAATAATAATAATAATAATAATAATAATAATAACTAATAAACTAGGAAAGTACTTATCATACTCTCTTCAAATTAAAACAATATATTTTTGTCATAAGACTTTCTATGAACTATTGTTTAATATTTAGTTTTTTTAGGCATACATGAGACTAAAAATGCAAGACACTCACCCACCCACAAGAAATGTAGTAGTACCTCGTCATCTTTAACAACTTATTTTTGGCACACCCTGTGGTCTCCATGACACGAACCCGGGAGTCACTCGCCAGATAGACGCGTAATCATAAATGCAAGTCCGCTTTTGCGGGAGCTTGTTTCTCTTATGCGGCCGATGTAGATAATGAAACGACTTCATAAAACAACTCGCGAGTTCTTGGGAGGAGCATGAAATAACCGCGCTGCAGCGACCCAGCTGGCGAATTGGTACGTGGGTTCCTCCTCGGTTTCTCTTCCCCTCCTGCGACGTCTCTCGTCCGGGAAACCGCCCTCGGGTGAGCAAGTGAGTATTTTCTGATTCCGCGTGTCTCAATATTGGTCGTTAGTCTCGTAGGTGTAGCCCATGCTATATAGACGGTTGTTAACGAGTTTCTTCCGCAGCTGGATCTATTGCGGTTTTTTCTTTTTGATTGATTAACGATTTCGAGATAGGGTCACTGGTCCCGAAAGAGTAATGCGTGTATATTTCTCGGATTGCGGCGGTGATCTTCCCCCGCTGGATGTTGAGATCCGGCGCCGACCTACCGCCGGCTAACGGGCTTTCGACCAACCAAGTATCTCCCTGAAGCGAGACACCGTCTCACCCGGGACAAGCTCTAAGCTCCCGACCGGTCTCCCTGCATGTGTGGTACTGTAGTGGATGTAAATGTGAGTGTGTGTAAGGGTGAGAGACAAGGAAGAGGTAGGAAAGATCGCGCGCAGTCCGTGGCCCGTTTGTTAGGGTACCCCTCCGGCATTCGCCTGGTGTTGATCAGAGAAACCAGGAAAAACTACCGATCAGAGCAGCCGGCCTCTAGAATTCTTCTCCAGACTGACTGAATTCGACCTAGCTGACAAGCTAGTGTCGAAAATTTTGCCACTGCCGGGACTCGAACCTAGGACCTCACAGTCAGGGGCACTGCAGTGACATCAGTTGATTCCGGTGCCGACCTACATATTGACTTACAGGGATTTTCCTCTCCAGATATCTCCCCGAAAGGAACACAGTCCAAACAAGATGAGCTGCCGTCTGGTTTCCGGACGTATTTGGAAGTGCAGTGTATCTAAGAATAAGCACGTGTGTACATAGAAGGGGAGAGGCGGTGACAAGGATATGGAAGGGAATATCGTGCGGACCGTGGCCCATATTTTAGAGTACTTTTCTGGCATTCGCCTGGCATTGAAGAGAAAAACCCAGAGAATCTACAAACAACTAACTGATTATGGACATAAGAAATGGAATAGGAACGTGGGCAAGATATCGAATTCCTTTCAAAAATTGCACGACTGCGCAAAAACTTCTTGGAAAGCCTCCCCTTAATATATTATTTACCAAAATATGACATTTTCCATTCCAAACACGATATTTTAGTCTCTTAATATTTTTTCTACCAGTTTTAAAACTAAAATTGTAAATGGTATTGAATGTATGAAAAACTTCTGTATCATTTATTCTTAATTTATCACGTCTATCCTTATTTTCTAACTCTTACTCAGAGCATACAAGCATACTTATATTATTCTAATTAATTGTAGTGTAGTAAAACAGTTTTCAAATTACAAACTCAATGTACAGCAAATTCTATCGTTTTAACATTCCGATGCCAATTTAAGGATTCACACACACACACACAAATTGGCGAGTGGCGGTGCTTCCAAATTTGTGGGAGCGCCTCCAGATGATCCGATTAGCTCCCCTCCCCCTTCCCCGTCCCCCACCGTCCTCTCTTGGGATTCGGGTCACGTGAACAGCTCGAGCTTCGCTCTCCCGGCGCAGCCTCAAGAGATATGGCTCCTTTAAACGACACTCTTATCGAGCGATGCCCGGCCTCGGGAGTCGAGGCGCGGAAAGAAACAGCAGCTTTGTTTTCTTACTCTTAATTGAAACGTCAATTAATTAAATTATCTTGAATAATTGCAGTGCTAGATTCTTATTTTTTTCCTGCTCTAAGGTGATTGCAAAGCTCTGGCTAACTGGGGCAAATGGAGTATTGAAGTAACCTCTCATCAATTTAAATCTGTGTAGAGATTGTCATTTATTACGAATTGTAGTTTTAGAGAAGGGTAGTTTTGTAGTTTTATGAGAAAATATTTGTAATTCTAATATGCGCGTTGTGCATGAGAACATGTTAGTAACCTAGGATACAGTATTGTTATAAAATATCAAATCAATTAAGAATCATTACCTGTAGCAATGGCATGACAGTTTCAGCTGGCCACATAATTAGTTTTTCAAATCGCTGGGTATTCCTTGCTGAAATTCCTCGTAAGAGTCGACATTATACCTACGCTAGATTTATTTTTCCACTAAAATCATCAAAATTTAATTTCAATTGCATTTCTCAATCGATATTATTGATTTTCTATTTCTCGCAGTTTACCATACACTTTAATTGAAATATAATTCAAAAAATGTAAGGAATTTGTCAATAATAAAGAACATAGTTATAAATGTCGCTACATTTGTGTATGACATCTCTGTTGTAAAGTTATCTTTATATCACGATAAACTTTCCAATCTCTGCGCAGTCATTATGGACACGGTATTTCTGTAATACTATCAGAGTTAACGTAATTCCGTTACGTCTACGTCCAAGAACTGACTGGACTTTTAATCTCTCAAAAAATAGTGTAAGAAAGTCTCATTCCCAATTAAAAATCCAATGCTGTCAGTGAATTTGCACCTGTACCCAAGTGCCAAGCTGATCCTAAAGCGCCAGAGGACAAGAAATGCAAATTATTTCTCCAATTATGGCTATTTCAATGGTTTACTCCGGAAGATTAGAGAGTTCATTGTGTTATCTACATTCACAGTTCCTAGAATCGAACCGCCCCGAGGGGGCAGCCTGAGCGTAAAAGCATTTGTGCGTTAGGGAGGCCTATTGTGCCTTCCTCGGTCGCCTCGTTTTACAGTTCGGTCACGTTTCTTGGAATTTCGTAGAAACTTCCCACATGGGCTTAATTAAAAAAATGTTAAATGGGCTTGTGGGCACAGGAGCACAGTCGACCCAGCTGCAGACCGGAGAGCACCTCCTGCCGTCGCTTCCCGTCCTCTCCGTTTCAAGGACGAACGAGCAGCTCTGCCTAGAGGGGGGTGCGGTGGGGGAAGCTCGACTAAAAGATGCGACACAATAGCTTCCGATATTTCACATGCAGCTCCCAAACTTCGTTTTCTGTAAATTCCTCAGTTACTGGAAGAGAAGGGAAACACCCCATAGTTTCTTATGGCCCGAACGAGTGAAGTCTTCGTTTAAAAAAATTCTCCTAATTTTTTGAGGGGAGCCAACCACTGAGAAAAAGAAGTATCATTTTTGTCTATTTCATTGTGATAAGAATTTTCTAGTGTTTGGTGAACGGTTGGAATATCTGATAATTCTGGAATAAAGATCCAAGTTTCATAGCTCACGACAAAACAAATCTAACCATTAACAAAATCTACACTAAATAAATAAGAAAGTTGCTTTTTTACGAATACATTGTTTGGTAATTTATATCATCAAAACCACGAACGCAATGAATAAGAGATCCCTTCTAGTAGTAAAGTATCGAAAAAGAACATTTTCAGAATATCAGTAACACTATCGATTTTGTGATACATTTTATTAGTACTTGGAGTTCGATCTTTAATCCGGAGTTATGAGACTTATTTAATACACAATTACCTGATATTCCAATCTCCTTCTCAAAAGTAGAATGTGTTACTTCGCAGTTAAGTGCCCGTCCTTTTGCTTTATATTCTTCACCGTTCAAATTTGAAGTGATGTCAAGGCCGGCTGGTATTTTTAACTTTAAATTTCACCAAGATTATTTGGATCGTAGATAATGCGACAGTCAACGCGTGTTTCATGCACCTGCGTTTACACATATGAGTTTTTGGCCAGCGTGAATCTGCAATTTATTTTTATCTTTACTTTTCGTTTAGCTTGCCAGGGGACACGTAGTGCGTCGAGGGATCTCGCAGCTTATTAGATATGTTCCTGACGCTCGTTGAAGATTTTTCTTGATCAATGAGAGTTGAACCCTTTGAGGATGTAAAATCGCTAGGCGGGCGGGAAGTTTGATCACAGAACAGGGAAAATAGGATAACAGGTGACCCGCAGTCTGGTTATAAAGTGCCAGAATGCCATTTGTCCCGAAATCACGAAAACTACTGATCGGAGAATTCGACCAACAATATCGGTAATCTCCTAAAAATTGTGATAAGAGTCGTAAACTCAGTTGAACAGCACGTCAAGCACATATCTGACATCCCTTCGGAGTGGAACCCTCGATCTTTCAGCCACTGGTTCTCCCGATCATTACGTTGCCGCAACACATCATTGCGTTGCAGCACCCAGGGCTGGTAAGATACTGCAGTTACTCCTTAAATATCTTACGATTTACTCGTTGAGTTGCAGCAAACCGCTTCTCACTATCTTTTTTGGGGGGATTGTTGAGTTTATTTATTTGCAAGTATTTTACTGTTTTTGAGTTATATATTGTTAAAAATTATTTTCTAGTTGGTATTTTCTTGTATTGTTTCCATTTCCAAAGTGTGAAGTAGTTTATTCATTGTTCGGGTACAATAAAATAACAATATAATATTTTCTCTTTTTTACTTTAACGCCAACGCAAGATAAATCGACGAATGTAGGAAAAGGCGCCTTGCGGTGGAAGGAAGTCGAACCGGCGGCGTGGGCTGCGTTGGGGGCGGCGGCCGAGTGACTCCACTGAGCCAGGAATGCGCCTGCGCAGACGGCCGCGAAAGGTCTCGGTGTCGCCGGCAGACATTCCTCCCGCCCCTCTCCCTCCTCATCCCGCCCCGTCCCGCCCCGCCCCGCCCCGCTTCGCTCCACTCGCGTCATCAGATAACGCGAACAATGACAGCGTGGATAGCAGGTCCCCGGCCCGGCCCGGCCTGCTGGTCCGGCGGCGGCCGTGGCCCCTCCCACTTCCCGGCCCACGCGTGCGTTTGTTAAGGACAGGGGCGGGGCGGGGCGGAGCGGGGAGGGGTGGGAAGAGGCGGGAAGGAGTGGAAGAGGGAGCGTGGGTGGGCCGAGGACTAGGTAGGGCCGTGCGTAGGCGGGGCCGGGGCCAGGGCGGGGAGGGCTGGGCGGGGCAGGGATTGGGGGGTGAAGACAAGACAGGGGGCGTGGGCGCAGATAAGCGGGCACGAGACCTCGACCCCGTTCGGGTGTTGCACCGGCGACCCAAGGATTACGGGAGCCCCTTGCGTCACGGCGCCCGCTTTGGCACACTGTGGGCGCGGGGTCAACGTCGCGGTTTCTCTCCGGTGACAGCTGCCCAATGTGCGGCTGGTTGATCACGTGCCGGGCACCCAATGGCTCTGAGAGCTGCTAACGCTCTTTCAGCTCCTTATCGGTATAATTAAGTGTTATTACTTTGATTCTTTATAGGTCGTTTTGGAAATAATGGAACCGCTCGAAAAAAGGACAATAAAGTGAATTTCAGATAAATAAACAGTTTCACGAATATTTTCATACTCTGATTTAATTATAATGAATTCTGAGGTTGATAGCTGGGACGCGTTTATCCAATTGGGAGCTTGAGTACCTTCTTTGCGACTTAAATTTTGGTACTGAAGTTCCCCATTGGATAACCGCGTCCAGCTGAGCAAACGTCATAAGTGACTATATTTAAATCAGAATACATAATACTACTTTTCTTATAGCTTAGAGGTCATACAGTTGATAATTATGAATGTCCTTCAGCACTGTTGAAGTCAAAGGAGAATTGAGCAAACAAAATATGGATTTAGTAGCAATAACACTTCCATGTACCTTTTTGCACTAGAGAACCCATTTATGCTGATAACAATTAAGTGATGTTAGCAGAATTACGTTGGAGTGAATGGTTCTTCTGAATTCACCAATTAGGTAGTAAATACCTTGTTTATGAAATAACAAATATTTAATTAATTTTCTACATGTACTGTTGAGGTAGTATTATCTATAACAAAATCTTGATCTGTTAAGCCACTTTTTATGGTTACTAATGAACAAACTTTCTGTATTTTTGCGAATGAAATATGAGTATTGAATATTTATTTTTTCCTTTGTCATTTTTGCAGTAGAAATTAGGAGCACTCAAGTACTAATCAAACGTAGAAAAATAAACTATTCAAATAAAATACAACAAACCGCAACAACAACAACAGTAATCACATGAACAGTTAATTTGAAAAATCTTGTCCATTCGACATATCCGTCGAAGCCTTTAGTACTACGTTTACCTTGATTATTTTAATCATATTCAAATGGATTCATATTCAATTTCATTTCGTATTTTCTGTTTACTCCACCTTCAATATCCCCCCATATCTCACATAATTTTTAGTTTTCTTCTGATATTACTCCTCAGACCTATGACACGAGAGGTGCTGAAAATATGTTAAGAGACCTTCCTCATCGTTAAAGATGAATCCTTCTTCAGTTACCTTGCTAGAAAATTTTATAATCAACTACTACAGGATTTGAAAACATTTCCTTTGCTATTATTCCAGGCTAGGTTGGAGAATTTCATCAAAATTAATTTTTAGATTCTTTCTTATTTTGCTTGTTCGGCATCATTACGTTAGTACAATTTCTGTGTACTGAATTTTTACTCTGCTACTTACTTACAATTGTGCGAATGTTTATGTAATACTTCATTTTGAATTAATAACTTTACTATAGGTTTGTCTGTAAATCAATGTTTAAACACTGAATCACGCGCACGCCATGTAAATGTTCATCTTAAGAGTATAATAAGATTTTTTAAAGTCGCTTCTCAACATCTTTGGTCATATAACGATCACCGTGAGTTTTAAACTGTAGGGAGAACACGAAATAACAACACAAACACACACAAACATCCATGACCGAGGCGGGATTCGAAGCCGCGACCCTTCGAGCGGAGACTGCTACGGCCCTTCAGCCGTAAGGACCTCGGCTATTGAGGCCGGCAATAAGATTTTTATTTTATTTATTTATTTTGTTCGCGAATCGGCCGTCTTGGATAACGCATGCATGCAATTTCAAGGGCTCAGTATCATTTATCACGTTGCAAGTCTTGCATGAAATCAATCAGGGGGATCAGCATTAGGCTGAATCCGTTTTTTATTCCCCAGGGTTGTTAGGGCTGGGGGGGGGGATGTAATGATGATGATGATGATGATGATGATGATGATAAAGGATGAATGGACGGCACACACAAACACACCCATGCCCGAAACTGGACTCGAACCCGCAATCTTTCCGTCCGAGATCACTACGGCACTACTACCTTAGCGATCTCGGCTATCGGGACTGGCTATTATTTATTATTATTATTATTATTATTATTATTATTATTATTGATGTTATCAAGCGATGTCAAAACCTTGTGATAGTACGTTATCCCTAATTACTCCGACAATACTTATAAGAGTGGTCAACCCGCTTGAGCTCAAGCGAGGACGTAGCGCGAAGTACCTGCTTGTGGGGACCGCCCGCTGACGTGTGGTGCGTTGACGTTGCAGATGTGGAGCCCTGCGCCCACGTGCCGCCTCCCGACGGGAAGGTGGTGCTGTGCTACTACGAGGGCCGCGTGCCCGTCAACCGGCTGGACCCCTGCCTGTGCACGCACGTCGTCTTCTCGGAGGCCGCCGACGTCGCTGACAACTTCACGTTGATCATCGACCCCGGTAAGTGAACCAGTTACTTCTCCACTGGGTATGATTTGAGGCATTTGAGATTCAACTTCAAATCGGTGAATTGCAAGGGGAATCGGATTCTCGGATTTATTTATAATTAAAATTTGATGGAAAAGCAAAGAAAAATTCATTATCATCTGATTATGAAAGTGTACTAGCATTATGTTTCATCTTATTTGTTACACTGGCTGATTATCCAAAATAATAAACGACACAATAGAAGTCATTGATATTTCACAAGAATTTTCTTAAGACGTCGAATTGTGGTAGATACCAAGAACAGTAAATAGATTTTTGTTTTTATTAGGCAGGCAACTATCAGATGATACAAAATAAATTTGATGAAAATATTCCCATGCATCTTTGAGCGTACTACCCGCCAAGTCGTGATAAAATGCTTCCTTAAATGAACGAAAAGTCTGAGATCCTCTTTATTCATTCGCCATGTCACTTCATCCACTCGAAGGGTAATGTTTGCACAGCATATTCGATCTCCGCGCAAGATGTTCGTAGGTAACTACATTCAACAGTTTTGCTCTAACACCACACATTTTCGTTACTTTATGGATGATAATACGTAGGGGCTTGATGAAACGTTATGGACTTTTGTGGTATCATAATTAACTATACTTTAGAAAACAGTGCCCAGAGGTAAATTCAGTTTTCAAATGCTCCAATTTTCTCCTGTTGTTTTACGTAGCTAATCAATCCTAGCATATCTACATGTCACAAAATCGTTTTTTTCTTTTCTCCTCTAGAACTGACTTAACGAAAACGTACCGTTTAATCAGCGTTTTAATCATATCAGCAGGTTCTGGAAACATTGAAAAAAATTACAGCGACATGATGAAAATAATGTGTAATTACCACTGATTTCCCTGCCCCTTGCATCCCCTCCAGTGCATTCCAATGCACCACAACGAGCCTCGCCCATGGGTCTGGGTTCGCTCACCGTGCGGTGGCCCCCGCGTCCGCCCGAAGGCCTTGGCTCAAGACCTTGGTTCCGCTTCGCGCTGCCAGCAGCAACTTCTCGCCGCCTCTCGCGCGCTTTCCAGCAGGCTTTTGTCCCCGCCACCAGCGCGCGCGCCGGCAAAGAGAGCGCTCCGCACGAGGGCCTCATGAAACATTTGCCGATCGCCGCGATGCGCTTCTGTTTAACAACGAACTCCAGAGAGCGAAGAGGCACGCAACGTTAACGAAAATCTTTATGTGGTCTGAGGGAAAATGACCATTGGCTTTTTTCTAAAATGTGTGCCTAGTCAACTTTATTAGAAGCGTCAAACTTTTCAATATGTGAAATGCGACCAAAATAGTTTACTTTCATTACGTTTTACTTATGAAAAATTAGCTAGCGGTAAATACAAATCCTGTAAAATGCGTTCAATTCGGGGTAAAATTATTAAGTTTAATAGGATGTTTAAAATTTCATAAAGCAAACCTTCATCAAATTTTGTGTGTTTAGTAAATAAAACTTCTTTCCACGAGAATATGAAAAAAATGTGATCAATGATTTCAACGTATTTTGAGGGCAAAATGTAATGTCAATTTCTCATTTTTGGGAGAGTGTGACCTTTAATTTGGGAGTGTTATCGAGAGACTAATAACAAGCCCTGAATGGTATTACTTGTATACAAATTTCGATCTTGTTATAGGATAGATTAAATATCATTATGAAGTACTGATTACACTAATACTCACGGATGCCTCTAATTCAATTTTCCAATGTCGAACTTCATTATGAGCATTCCATTGTTCGGAATTTTGTCGGACCATTTTTGATGGCGCACGGATCAATGCTGCTAATATTGAAACACATTTGGTCACTACTGATCATATCTGCACATTCTCGACTTAATAGTTTGCGTCGCATAAAAATAGTACCTACGAACTTTATTCACAAAAAGAAAGTTGAATTTTGTGATAATTTAATTATATCAAAAATGCCTTAGTTTTGCAGTTACTTTTACATGTAATGGCGAGTAAACAAGCATGAATAAATATTATCACACAATTAACAATACTAAGTTAAATACCAATGTATGACCTCCCACTGGACTGAGAGTTTCTGATCTTACATGCCTGTGTTTTCTTGAAACGAAAGGAACTGTTCAATCCAAAACTTTATTAAAGATATCAGAAGAAATTACCCACATCGATAGGGCATTGATAGAGCCTATGTAGGAAAAGGAGATAAAACAATTAATAAGAAGGAACAAGGACAAGAAAAAATAATAGAAAAGAGAAGAAGAAGAAGAAGAAAGATAAAGACAAGGAGGAAAAAGCTGCGCAGAACTGATTTAAAATCTAATACTATGATGATCCCAAATTTTCCTCATTATTTAGAGTCAAACGTCATTAGACGAAAACGCGAGGCTAATATTAAGATATACAAAATAGAAGTAATAATTACCTTGCGATAGTTGCAAATAAAAAGCATAAGTCTTCTCCGACTGAATACAATTCAACGTTTTCCTTTCCCGAGAGCCACCGAGCATTTCTATCTTTAAGGAGGAAGATACAGCTTACAGCAGTTAACTTTTTATTATTTTTCCACTTTTTCTCCATTAAAATCCACAGCAGTTAAAATGAACTGACACCCAGAAATATATTTCTTCTGGAAGGAAAAATTTGCTTTTAACTTAAAACATTATTTTTTATCCAAATTCAACCAGTTTTTTATGCATTTTGTGTTTCCCTGATAACTCAAATAATTTTCAAATTTTTTAAAAATTTCTTCTTTTAATTTGTTGACAGTACTCACAGTTACACAACCATGCTCTTTCATTTAGATCTATGGATAAATAATTTTTTTAATCCAAAATTAATATATTGATTATTATTAATTTTTTCAGTTTTATAATTTTTATCACAAAAATTATTAATCTAAAGGGTATAATTTAGCATGACTTTGATTATAATACTTGGTTAAATGCATCCTAAAAATTTCGTAGCTTTAAAATGAGCTTTTGAGCTATAAGGAATCCTAAAAACTGTTATTCTAGAAAACAAGGGACGAAGTTAAAATCATGAATTTTGCTTACCTCACTTCTCAAATAGATGCATTATGCAGCGACATACCTTTTAAAACATAACTCCAAAACTATTGCAGATATCGAAATGTTTCTTTCCCCAAAATATTCCTGAATAATTAATGCATGGGAAAAAAATATTTTCAGAAATCGAATTTTTTAAGGTTTTAAGGTGTATCTTCCCCCTTAAACCTACAATATCCCAACGCGTGGGGCGCAAGGCGTGGCCGTGTCGTCCGTCACGGGCGCGCCGCCGGAGACAGCGAAGGAGCGTTCGTCAGATGCGGGCGCCGCGCCGCCAGGGCAGATCGCATCGCGGCCGCTGCGCTAATTGAGCGGGGCGGCGAGAGCGAACACGGGAGATGGAAGCTACGCGGTGGTCAAGGGGGGAAGAAGAGGATAAGCAGATGAAAAAAGTAAGGTAAAAGGCGAGAAAATAGAATAATAAAAAGAGGGAGCAAAATATGAATAAAAAGGAGAATGAAGTTGAGAACTGATTTTAAGTTAAATGTTACGATGATCCTAATTTTTTAACTTTATGTAGTTTCAAATGCTGAATACGCGGAGTTAATATGAAGATATATAGGAGAAATTGATAGTACAACGTAGCAAGGCTTGTTTCTGGTAGGATTAAATTATACTTTTTTTTAGATTCTCAATATAGATTTAGAAAATCAATATGTATGTAAATAGCGATTTTTTTTGAAAGTTGTTACTTCATCATTCAATCAAAATGAAGCATCTATTGAAACCTTTTTGGATATTGTGAAAGCTTTTTTCGTCATTGACCGCAACATTCTGCTTTTAAAATTACCTTCATATGGAATTCGAGGTATTGTCCTAGATTGTATATTCTCGTACCTTAAATATCGATAACAAAGTATATAGGTACCTACCGTACCGGTATTTCTATTCTTTGGACATTCTAAGAGCATTATTTGTTCATCCTTCTGGTTATTTGCCAATTATGTATGGGACCCCGCAAGATTCGATCGTAACGCAATTATCTTTTCTTATAAACGTAAAAAATACACCCTCATCTATTAGAAATCAAAGAACAGTTCTGTTTGCTGATAACACGAATATTGTTTGTTCAAAAAAGTAGTAAAAATGTATGTGTTTCAAATTCGTTTTGCAATACCAAATGAATATCAAACGAAGGAAAACTGTTTCAATGCAGTTTTGAATGTCAAATAAGCAATCGCATGCGGCATTGAAATTGAATAGTATGCAATTAGATGAGATTAAGGTAACAAAATTTCTGAATCTCTCAATTCAGTCAAATTTCAAATGCAATATCCATATAAATGAATTAAACGGAAGTTCACTATGTTACTCGTAAGCAATCGGAATTAGTTGAAATTCAGTCAGCCTTCATGCAGCTTCGGGGTCAATGTCCCCATCTCGATCAAATTTTTGTCGTTTTTCTAATGCTGAGATGGTCCCTTGTTTCGCCCTTCTGAACATAAATACCTATATCTTCACTCTTTGCGCGTCCTGTTGAGCTCTCTTTTTACTACTTATGGTACCAGTAGAACCGGGAGTATAGATTGCTATTTTTTAGAAAGACTCTCAAATACGTAGTTGCAAAACCGTTTGGTATAACCTGGGAGCGAAATGTTTAGTTTTCATATGGGACCGGAAGGTACTTTAATTTATCATTAAACTATGTATAGTAAAAAGACGAATAGAGATTCTGAAGCTCAAGTAAAAGAGCACAGATTATACTTCTCCCCCATCCATCACATATAGCTTTTACTGTTTTTTTGACGAAAAATATATCAAATCAAATACTTTTATTCCTTCCCCAGTAGTCAACCAGCATTTGTCACCTACTGTAGAACGTACAGGCTTCCAACTCGGGTCTGCTTGATGTAGAAGACCTGGCCGAGGTCCACCCTCTGCGGGGAATGGAGCGCGTCGTGCGTCGTCGGATGCGGGCGCCGCCGCGCAGATGGCGTCGCGGTCGCTGCGCTAATTGCGCGTGGGCGGGCACGGGAGAGAGAAGTGCCGCCGCTGGCGTCGGACGAGATAGGGAGAAAAGGACGGCGAGTAGAGTGACGATGTATGTACAACGCTGGACTCTGAAGGCAGATACTTTCGATTAAAGATCAACATTAATGAAGCTTCATCTTCACCTGCATCATAATCACGGATTAGTCTACAAGTACGTTCCAATGCACACGGCTATCACCATATTAATCATTAGTTATATTAGTTTCGGTTCGCTTGTTTCGTATCATCTGATAGTGTGTGACAAGAGAAAATCCTTCTTTTATGTCGGATGTTTAAATAGGAAATTTGTAAACCAATTACGAACTAGTAAATTGTCTTTTGTAGATTTCATAAAAGTTTTCACTCTCCAATGTGTCAAAAGTTGTACATTTAAAGACTGTAACAATGAAACATATATTTTTTTCCTTTTCAATAACACTCTTCTCGCACAGAAAATTAGAGCCATAAAGGAGGATGGTTTCCGAGAGATGTGTTGAAATATCAGTAAATCGGGTGAACATATTTCGAGAAAGATTTAATGAGAAATTGGAGAGAAATTATGCCCGAAATTAGATATTCGGTAGATGTTGACGAGCGAAGCGCACCGCACGGAAAGGAAGAGGTCTGGATCGACCGCAGCTTCCAACCACCATTACCATGCTGCCCCCCTCGTCTCCTCATCCCCACTGACGCCACCCCCGTCCCACCGCCGCCAGCATTACCGCCATCGCCCCCATATCGGCCAGCGGTACAGCCACAGAGACCACCTTCATCCCAACCACCGTTCCCACTGCCACCATCTATGCTGCGCCTCACTGCTCGTGAGAAATCCGGCGGCGGCACTTGCATCATGCATGAGGTGACGCGCCGATCGCCCACCGCGCGCTCAGGGCTCTGTTGGGGCGATTGGCGCGAGTCTCTCCCCTCTCCCTCCCCCGCCCCGCCCCATCCCGCGTGCCTGCCTCACCTCCCTTCGCCCCCCGGCGCACCACGCATCGGGCGGCAGACGAGGCGCTCCGCAGGGCCACTTGCGCGGTCCCCTGAAATAATGATGCTCCGGCGCCCGCGGGGAACGCTTGCTACGCTTGGAGCTGATTGGTGCGGGGGAGGGGCGTGCAATGCAATGGACAGATCGAACAGCGAGAAGAGGAATGACGAATAAAATGGAATTGCAGCTGCAGAAATTGCACTAAAACTAAATTGGGAAGGTAGAAATGAAAATATCACAACACTCTGAACGGCAACAAATAGACTGAAAACGGTTTTAATTTGAAGTGACGAGAAACAAACGTGTTCTGACAATTTAATTCAAAATCCATGGAAGATTAATTTTGCTTGAAGCGTAGTCCGACCATTCGATTGTTGTTGTTTTTCTCGCACTGTATGCGATGTTTCCACGGCCTGCTGTGTTCCCTTTCTGAAGGTCTTTGCTGCTTCATCACATGAGACTGGTGACGGCAAAGCTAACAAGGTCTCCTTTCGATTTAAATTCATGATGTTGTCAACACTGGTGACTCTCGTCTTAAAGAGGTGCTAATCAATCGCCAAAAAATCTGACGAGATGCCTTCCGACTAAAGAAACTAAAAAATGGTCAGTAAGAGAGAAAATAAATTAGTACTTTAGAAGAAAATGTAATAAGAGAAAGAATGAGAGGAAATATTAAGGTAAATAACATACCATAGCAAAGGTAATAATGATATATTTTTACTTTGAAAAAAAATGGATATGAGAACAACTTTAAACCAGAAAGAATTATAATACATTTGGGGTAATGAACGTGCTTACAACAGAAAAAATTATTCGTAAAAGAGCAGCAGGTAGGTAACTGAACGATTTTAATGTCTCATTGAAATGAAGATTGGGAGGCAAAAAAGAACGTGAAAATAATCTGAATGTTTAGCAACCAGCATTCACTTTTCGCCCCAAAGAATAACATGATCCCTTGGAAGGTTTCCAATGTATATCGTGAATGGATTGAGTAACGTGTTGACACCAATTTGTTCTATATGTCAAGCTGCACCCTAATTGGCACTGGTGCAAAATGTCTACTTTCTATACTGAGAGCAGCATTCCAGTACTTATTCTGGTTCCACTAGGCAACATAATGATGTCCACACCAGATTGTTTGCTAATGGAGCAGCTTAGATTTCTGTGAGTGGTGTCGAACGTTCAGTCAAGCTAATGATTAGTAAAGACAGAACATAGAACACTCTAAAAACGCGGTGGAACGCGACTGCATTTTTATGAAAATTATAGTGAGATTTATCACTATATATTGAAAGCATGCATGTCAATGCCGTGATGTTAGATCTTTTAATACTGATTTGTTACAGCTGAGTAGATTTTAATTGCACATAATCCCTTTTGTCCATTTATCATGATTTCTGTTATTAAACAAAACACCATAAATAACGAAAAAGTACAATGTGAATATTCATTTCATGTATTTTTATTTTCTACGATGTTGTTCAACGTGACAACGGCCTTCTGAATCTGCCTGCGCTTTTCTTAGAGACAGCTACATAAACTCAGACGATTTTAAAGTAAAGCTACGCTCCTATAATTGTCTCAGCCGGGAATCGAACCCGGGGTCGCACCACGGGAAGTTAGTACGCTACGAACGAGCCACCTTAGAGCTGAATAAATGAATAAAGATCAACGAATGAAAATAAATTTAAAATTAAGTCGGCTGAGCACTACACCTGTAGCCCCCTCCAACAACAAAGCCGTATTGTGGCCAATGTCCGAGCTCATAAGAAGTTGACAACTAGCGCACCTTTGCGAGAACTCTCGCATGATACCCCCCCTCTTCACCATCCATTTCCATATTAAGAGGGAAAGTTGTTAACGAAACGTATTTGTTTAAAAAATGTATACTGGGAACTTCCAATGTTCTTACACAATATCAAGTAAAAATAAAAAACAATGCAATTGATGATTGAAACAAATTTTCAATACAAGCTTATTCAGTATTAAAAACATGTACTTGGAACAATACACTACACTTCCTTAAAAGTAAGATTTGAAGCAATTATACAATCTTCCTTGACAGTTTTTCGCTTTCCTTGCTAGTCACAAAAATATTTATTAGGAAAGATTTTTACTGTTGAGAAAACTAAGTTTTCCTAGCGAAAATACAGTATCGGGCAAGTGCAACCCTATTCTTTGCAATATTACTTAACTTTATTACCGAACAGAGAGTTACAGTCACGTGCAATTAAATCACATACATTATCAAGTAATTATTTTAATTTCACACACAGTTGGAGATTCAGCACGTCTTGAACACAGAACAGGTGAGGTAATAAGGAGAACGACGGACCAGGACGAAAGTAATAGAATGTCCTAAAAGATATCATCATGTAGATTACGGTGCGTGAAACGTTCCAGGTTTTAAAACTGTAGAACTATTCGTTCAGGAGTTATCTAACAATATAGATTTTAACAATGTTTCCCGAGCGTTGCGTGTTGCATTTGACATGATTATTTAAACTCATTTTTTCAACAAATTCTTCATATTTGTGAAGTCAAAATGCAATTTTTCATGTCTACGTGAAATTCAGTTTCTTTAGCGACCTCATTTATAAAGATTGTTTGCATGTAAAAGGCGCAAGACGTTCTTTTTGTTTTTTCATCCTCACCTTTTCCCGATTATACGGGGCCGGCGCTAATAGGAGCGGACTCATTTTTATTAATTTATCACTCACTCCATTTTTATACTGATTTTGCGATGATTTTACGGTCAATTTCCCTTCCTGACACCAGACACAGGGGACACACAAGCAAAATACACATTCACAACATACACAACCATGCCCGAGGCGGGATTCCACCCCACGATACTAGATCGCCACGGTACTTTTGCCTTAGCAATCCCGGCTACCCGGATCGCCCGCAAACCTCATCTGTGCTACTGAAATAATATAGAAGACGATGCTTATGCAAGTGCTACGCACTGAGAAATTACTCGGCCCCTCCCCCATCCGCCCACGAGCGTCGCCATCCGCAAGTGAAACGCTCTGCAGCAGCCGGGCGAGTCGGAAATCGAACCCGGGCGTGGCAGGGAAAGGCGCTTCCTGGGGCGAGCAAACCGCCTCCACGTACGCACTTTCCGCCAGCGCGGGCGGCGGACAATAGGAAGTGCACGTGGGCGCGGCTGCCCCTGCCCTCGCCCAGTCGCTTTCCTCCGGCGGCGCGAGATGTGTATCGCTGGGGCGACCACTTTCTCCGCCGCCGCCGCCAGACGTTCCGCCCCCGCCCGCCCCGCCCCCTCGCCCGTCGCCTCGTGTCCTCACGCACGGAAGCGCACGTGGGCCGCCCGGTGACGTCACGCTGAGCGGCCGTTCCGCTCGCCCGACCGTGTTCTTCAATGGGGAAACGAACGGAAAAGATAACACAGACGGAATTATTTTAGAAGGCACATGGCATGTGGCACTCGTATTTGCTTAGCTGCTTCAAATATTGTTAATCCTTTGTACTTATCATGTGGTCGCTACTGACCTTGCTGTTAATGCGATTTTAATAAATAAACCAATTATACAAACAAGTTTTCGAATATTGTATTTGTGCGTATAGTTTGAAAGCATCATATTTATAGATTTTCTGAGGGGTACTCAATTTGACAATGTTATATGTAGGGTAAAAAAGTTGTAATCAAGTTTTTGATAATTGCATCTGTGGTCGATGATGGCCTTGGTGAAAATCGACCTAAAATAAATAAATAAATAAATAAAACCACTATTACTGTTAAATTAATGTTTGTGTAATACAAAAATAGAACTTCGTAGGAAACCATTTTATTTAAAACAATTGGAACGATTAGGATTCAGTAGTAGTTTCTCAAATGACGAGTCTCATACTCCAAATATATTTAAAAATTATTGCATACCCCGAAGATGATGAAAAGTTTGAAACCACCTTTTGTATAAATGCTTTGACGCAAAATATTATGGAAAAATAGTCTAGAGAACAATTGACAATAAATCAAGTACTTCTCGAATGCTTTCTTTCTATTATTTAAAATTTTTTACGGTTCTACTCATTGAAAATCTATTTAACTTAGGGATGGAATCGTGGCATAATACGCTTTCGTTAAGATTGCATTGGTGTACAACAAAGAAAGTTAAACAATTGGTTTAATATGCTCAAATTTTGGGTAAAGAAGAGGATCTTTTATCTATATTTAATAAGAGTTAGAACAAAGTCTGTTACAGTCTCACACAAAACAGACGAAGAATAAAATAATTACGCCTAATAATAATTTTATTTTGCTTCTTGTTTAAAAAAGTACAGTAAGTTGTCACAACGGCTGCACTTTAAAACAACCTCAGGCGTTCTAGCTGTTTTCCAAGCGCAATGGTAGTTTTCAAAGTGCCAGAACGCATTGTGGTTATTTTCAAACAGCCACAAAATGAAATTTTTGCTTTGTAAATTTTTTAATGAGTCACAGCGCATTCTGATATTTTTCCTCGACAAGTAATTTTTAGCCTAATATACAATATAACTACATTCCATTCACTCACTCATCCACTCATTCATCCATTCACTCATTAATCCTCCATCCATTCACTCATTAATCCTCCATTCATTCATCCATTTATCCTCCATTCATTCATCCATTTATCCTCCATTCATCCATTTATCCTCCATTCATCCATTTATCCTCCATTCATCCATTTATCCTCCATTCATCCATTTATCCTCCATTCATCCATTTATCCTCCATTCATCCATTTATCCTCCATTCATCCATTCATAATCCATTCATTCCATTCACATCTTCCATTCAATCCATTCAAATCCATTTCTTTAATCCATTCACTCTTTATACCATTCACTCTTTAATCCATTCACTCTTTAATCCATTCGCTCTTTAATTCATTCACTCATTCATCCATTCACTCATTCATCCATTCGCACATTCGTTCATTCACTCATTCATCCATTCATTCATTCCCTCATTCATCCATTCATTCAATCTTTAATTCATTTATTATTTCATTCACTCACTCACTGGAATTTAGAGCCATTTCAGCAGCTGAAGTCTTTGAGGTGCATACGATATGATCTAGTTAGCATCTCGTTGATGGTGATAACGCTGATGAGGCGAATCATGGAGAAATGGTGGAATAAGAGGTAGAGGAAACGAGGAAAACCCCGAGAAAATTGCCTAGAGCTCGCTTTGTCCAATTCCACGTGGATTGCCCGTCTCCCAGCAACACATGGCTTATACGATAGAAAATACACCACCCGCTCATGCCCATGACACACGTCGAAACTTTATTCGACCGCACGCATACGCACTTGGGCAATCGTGTCCCGCTGTCATTTCCTTTGCAGACCACCTGCCACCTGCCTCTGTGGTAGCAGCAGCCACAGGAGCCGCGTCCGCCCTTCCGGGCCGCGCCCCCGCCTCGCCCCACCTGCGCCGGTCGCTCGCTCGCTCGCTCGCTCGCGTAATTTATCTCGAGTCTCTCTTAATCGTCCTGTTGTAGTCGCCGCTTCCGGGAATCAAGAACAAGGTCAGGTACGGAGCACCTTCTAAGAGTCGAGTTGCTCGCGGCGCACTTTCTCCATACGAGGACGGCGAATGTGACTGTTGAAAATGCTGTGTGAATGCATCTTGTGATGTGCTAATTTTACTGCCCAAGTCACAAGTACCTATATTAATGTGTTGAATTGTGAATTATCGTAACAACCATTAATTTAATTGAGTTGCGTAACAAAGAAGTTAATGTAGTTGTAAATTATATGAAGTTTGAAGTTTAGTGATCAAGTTTGGTAGAGTTTTAATTATCAGATTCTCCATTAATAAATCAAATTTCAACAAGAGGGTATTTTATTGAACTTTGATAGATGTAAACTGCAAGACATATAACAAAGGATATCAAACAACGTCTATTAATACGTAATTCGTACACTCGATTTGTCTTTTAGGGATAAATGTTCATTTGTTTAGAAACTATACTGCAGATTTCAGAAAGTAACCACGTTTGAAATTTAAATGCATCGAAAATGGTCGATCTATCATTTTGACGAAGCCTGGAAAGTCATAGCATATGCAACTATAGAGTTAGACTACCTGATCTTATGATGAAAAGTGACAAGTCACTTGATGGATGATATAAGCAGCGTTATGAAGTACGTGAACAGAGCTCCGCTCGAAGGAAAGGTTTCTATAATCACGAAGGATTAACAAATTTGTTTTGTTCTAATCTAATCCATCATCCCAAAACAAAACACTTCTTAATTTCACTAAAAGTTATCCCGAGAAATTAGAATTTATTAACATTCAAAACGTAAATTTCAGTACCATACATAGATCAATGAAAACGTTTATGGTGAAGTTATATATTATTTTTTACATTTTTTCGATCACCTGTCATTTTATTGATAGAAACCATTCATTGAAGTAAGATGAAGTATATTTAATGCATTGGTCGTTTTACTAGCAAAATACAGTAATTTCGTAAGAAATCGTGGGGAAAGGTTCATCATAATTTATTATGGAAGAAATGCAGAATACATGGGAGAGAATAACACTTAAACATTAATGTGATAATGAAATATAAAGGATTTATTGCGCAAATAATTGCATATCTTATCTTCCAGAAACGCTCCCTCGGAAAAAGGGCAAATTATACTTGCGAAAGTCCAGAAGGTTGCAAAACACCATAATTGGTGAGAGCAAAAGAAGAAGTAAACGTCATTGGTAGCAGTAATAGCAGCAAATGACGTTGGAAAGATTGCTTTGCTTGTAGATATTCCTCTTTCAACGAGGCAAAAAGAAACAAGGAGGATCTATGAAGGATATCTCTGGCAATGAACACTTTATTTCCAAAACTGTCGCCTTTTATCCATGAGCGTGACAAACCAATAGCGGACGGAAGAACCGCTTTCAAGAATGTCGCATTCATGACGAAAAATCGATTTTACGTCTAGGTTGTTGATGATTTGTTATAAATTACCCCCCCTCCAACAACTTCCAACGAATTTGTAATTCAGCAAAAACAAAGAAATGGAAGCCTCCAATCGTATGATAGACCTTCGACAGCGTAACTTGATCAAGATCTTACTACATATTCAACTTCAAGAACTATTTTGGTTCCTGTTTTCAATATCTTGTGAGTTCGTGAATTAATGTTCAAATTACTAATTTCTTTCTTAAAATGTTAAGTATATTCACATACATGTACGTCGTTTATTTTGAAAACAAATTGAAACGTCGTTATTTACACATGTATAAGAAATATGCAAAGTTGTCCTTTTCACTAAAATAGGCTCCATTTAGAAGGAAAATGGATTACTGTGGAAATATGTGGTCGTCATCTTACTTGAAATCAGGAGTGGTGTTTGCGTTTAAGAGCCATCAAAGTGAACTTTATGACATTCAGAAGCAACTCTCTTCGCTTCATAGTTTGCTTTGAACAGAAACATTCTCAGTTAAAAGAAATCCATGTTAATTTTTGGTAAACAAAAATAAGAGCACCGATAACCTATTTCTCTGACGTAACTAGTTTTACCTTTAACAGAGATGTCTTATACTCGTTTATGCATAGCATTTAACAGAGACGAATTTACTCATTAGAGAGAAATATAATTACAAGATAATTCATAATACTAGCGCGAAGATTTTTATGTGATGGTATTACCACAGATCTCTGCAAAGCGGTGACTTAGTTATAGAAACACGTAATGAAGTTCATATCGCGAAAACAAAAACAATTTTTTTTAATGCAGGGCCTCAGGTTATGAACATAAATCGACTTACATTTGTAGGGTAACAATGCAAACGTAATTTCATTTGTCTATATGGCAGACGGCCAGTGGGTAATTCGATTCTCTGAGGCGATATGATTTGGGAGTCGTGTCCCCCATTGCGACATGAGCCGCGATCACATGCCCAGGAGTGGGATATCCCCGATTAAAGGATAAAAGCAGAAGCCACAAAGGGTTCATAACAGAAGAGATTTAACACAGAACTCAAGGAAATTGTTTTCCCCTCAAGGTGAGACCTGAGTGAATAACGAGTCAAATGATAAAATATGATGAAAATAATAAGAGAAGTTTACGGTATTTTGTTTACATTTACGTTTTTCTTAAATCTGAATACATCAACGGTATTACGTCAAAAATCAGATTTTGATGTCACATCTCTTCGGTTTCCAGGAAATCATCATTTATATCATTATATTAATAAGTTAAAAATACTTGCTTTATTAATTTAATGTAAATCAACGCACTTTTATGTATACAGGGATCAATCATAAAAAATATATATATGATACGAGTGATAAAATTGACATTTTATTTGGGAGTAGGAAAGGTTGCCACACGAGGACGACATGCCGAATGGCGCAATCCCATGAGCAAAATAAAATCAATTTTACCATGTGTTTCATACCCTGTGTTTTAACAGCCTCACTGACTGTCACTTTATTTTAATTCAAGTATATAATTCACTTACAGTAATTAATTCAAGTATATAATACATTAAGGTCAAGTACTAACTGATGCTGTCAGGCGAAAGTATTTTGTTTCCTTGGTTTGAATTCAGAGATGTATATGAACGATTGAACATCACTGAATATTTTTAGCACAAGTGGTAATAATTGAACTTTTAGCACACTACGAATGCTGAAAGAACCGCGTTTACTAGTGGCCGTCTTCATTAAATTCATTTAAAGTCATAAAAACACCGTCTTGTCGAAACTTTTCCTAGGCACTGGTAAGTATCGTGCGCGGTGCAGGATGAAGGGTCCGGCATCATCCGTGCGCTGCATGAAATAGGCAAAGATGAGAGAAGTTCACAGTTTGACGCGAGTCTCAACTCGGCCGTGCGTCTGTTGCCTGCGGTGGCAGCGCTGACGTCATCGCCACACCCGCTGCCGCTAATTGGCTGCATCGCTGGGGTCGGGTTGCAAACCCCAGCGCGTTCAATTGAAGCAACATCATCTCGCGCTCAGTGCAGGCGACTTACGAGACGTCCGATAAGGTGGAGCGGTGCAGTTGGACAACACCAAGGATGATTCTGAGCCAGGGGAAGACAAAAGTTTTGGATTCTGAATGTCGCTTGTTGAAATTCGATATTTTCTCAAAATGAATGGATGGCCAATGGCAAAATTCATGATAAAAGGAACACCGTACCTCAAATTATTTTAAACTTCTTGCATACTACTAAGTAAGTTGCGTAGAGTATTGTAACTACAGCGGAAAACACGATTGTTCAAAAGAAAAGCTCGTGTTTTTTGTGGGTCCATGCAACCGTGTTAAATTGTCACTCCTTTGTGTAGTAAACACCATCATCTAATATAGTGGGAAGTGACAATCTATTTTTATGTGTCCTTCGTATCGGAAAATTGGTGGAAGTCAAAAAGTCCGTCCGTCCGCTCTTATGAATATCAACAAAGCTAGGAGTCAATACCAGCGGTCGGATTTTTATCACAATTGATATTCCTCGATCAATCTGGCTGGCGGTTCCCTACATTTGAAACGGATTTTTTTTGTTTCAGCAAAGGATGCATATATTTTCAAGTCTTGAAGTCACGTTTATTACAATTCTTATATTAAAAATATCTTTATTTAACAACTAGTAATCCAATATAATTAAATTTTAAGAGAATAAATGTTATTGTTTTTGTCTTTTAGATTTTACATCAGCGTTTTCAATTATTACGTCGTTTGAATCCGGGAAAATAATGTCGAGTTCAGGTAAATGAAACAAGGCATTTTTATACAATTCACAAGAAAAACAACTAAATTGGTTGTAAACATTACGGAGATATATAAGTTCAAAATTAAAATTTAATTCGAATCATTACGAGTTATGACTTTAACCTATACCTTCAACGCAATATAATTATTATTATTTGGATTTTCTACAAAATGGGCAAAAATGACTTCTCTCTTTCAGTAGCATTTTCCTTCCATCAAGTGTTAAATCGTCATTTAGTGCGCTGGAACTCACAAGTTATGGCTTTGATATATACCTTCAACATAACTCAATTTTTATTTGGCTTTCTTATAAAATTGGCGAAAACGACTCTTCCCAATCAATAGCATTTCGTTTCCAACAGATCTTACATCGTCTCCGCTCGTGAAAGAGAGTTGGTGACCCCTGTGCAGAGAACAGCGCGGGGCTGCGGCGGCGGTGGCTGTGGCGTTCTCAATGAGGTCAGGTACAAGTGCGACCACAGCTCATGAAATGCAAACCTTCGCTCTCGGCCGGTCATTAAAAGCACCATTGTCTCTTCCAGAGCGGAGCCTAGAATGTTAATAGATCCCCGCTTGGACTGGTTCGAGGTAATAAAAGATACAGTTGCATTTTGCAAGCGGTAGAAACCTTAAATTTCGACACACTGTTTAAAAATTTCTTTAAAGTTGTTACAAAATGTTTAAGTCACCCATTGGAACAACTTTTAGTCTGCTTTGTAACAGAAAAAGCTTTCGTAGTTGGTATTGTGATGAAAATATGCTGTTTGGCTTGGCTCAATTTCCTTTCCATTTTCATCTTCACTGGAAGTTTTCATTACCCCATCTGAGCCTCGTTACTTTCGCTGGCTTCGCTGCTGCCTGAAGTGCAAGTGCACCTGCACTCGAGGATTGCAAAAAGTTTCTCCAGTCGTCCCTGCTCCGTAAATTAGATTATGTTAGTAATGATTTATATCGAGCTTTAGAAATACTTTTCACCCTTCACGAGAAATCCTTTCCTCCATAATTTTACAATGATCTTAAATATTGCTTGAACGAAGACAGGAAGAAATATGCATAGTTCAGAGCAAAGATACTCAATTACATCGATAAGATCTCTTCCGAACAAAACATGAATCATAAGACAAATCATTGTAGCCTTACTCGACGATTTAATTAAAGAAGGATGATAAATACAAACTAAAAATTGGAGTAAATAATTACCGCTGAGTGTATATAACTTATAACATCTTAAAATTTGGTGTAACTGAGTTGGGTTTTCTAATTAATAACATGAACAAGACATTGTAAAGCAAAAAATGGCCTTAGGATAGAATGAAACATTCTAAGCTTTTTGGATACCCGAAAAACTGATAACTGAAGACATGAATTACTAACCTAATCAAATAGATGCTTTACGCTTGACTTAATGTCTTACGTAACGTTAAATATCAATCAGTTCATGAGCTAGTTTAGTATAACACATTCGTTCTCGAGATCGTTCGTACGGATTAAAAATATCCGCGAGCGCAGCTACCATTTTCCTCCACCTGGGGGCAGCCCGTCGCATAAATCGCTGGTGGGAGGGAAAAGGCCAGGCGACCGGGCTGTCCGGTTCCTGCCCACACCGGCATCCGCGCCATCGCACTCGCCTCACAACGGCACGTGTTACTTAACGCCCGCGAAGCAGACACGGCCCGCTCTTGGCCCTCTGATAACTGAGCTTTCTAGGAGGCGGGGGGCGGCCGTTGCTGGGTTCTCACGAGTCATGGCATTCGGAGGTGCCCCAACTGTTGGTTGAACTTGGGTTTTTCTAACGTGGCATCTGTGGGTGGTATCTTCAAGATGGAATTCGGCACGATTTTTTGCGTCATTCTCAGTCCTATCACTAGTTTCGCTTGATGTTCAACACTGCTTGATACGATCGCGATCGTGCGACATCTTGCGGCAGGACCAAGAAAGACGCAAAACTTCGTGCCGAATTCCATCTTGGAGATACTATCCACAGATGCCATATTAAAAAAAACAAACAAGTATAGTACGATTGCTTTTCAAACCGATTCTTGAATCGTCGCGTCAACTGCGTTGTGATTGGTGGAACGAAGCTATCGAGGCGGCTCTTTCAAATTGTCGGGAAAATGGATATTCATAAACAATGTAATTAAAATTTCATAAATCAGAATTTTCAGTACACACTCGAAAGAAACGAAAGTAATATGCCTTTATGGATGGTTTAATCCATCAATAATATTATCTTTTATTTCAAACTTCCCAATTAATCCAAAGTTCTCTATCCACATGGATGTATAAATATAAATGTATGGAAGATATATAATTAATCATGGAATATTTATAAAGTGAGTTGTTATTTTTACATAACTGCAGTTATTTGTGATTTATAAGTTTTCAATGTACATTAAATAATACAATCTTAGTTCGCAGTTGGATTCTTCAATACACAACACTTAGCAAAAATGCAAGAATAATTCTTCTCAGTAGTCTGGATTTCTCTTTCTCTCGAAATTGATTTTCTACTTAGACCAGCGCCACCACGGAGCTGACGTAACATCGTACACGGAAGTTGACCGAATCACTCAGTGCAACTGTACCAATCCTCCATTAAAAACGCGGGAAAAGTTGATGGCAACTTAAAAAGGAACTCCCAAACACGAAGAGTATTTTCAAACGGCCTAGAACTGATATCATTACAGTGAAAAATCACATAAGTATAAAATACATCCTTTATTATGAGAATTGAAAAAAAACATTGACACACAAGCGCTGTAAATTCTTGAACGGGAGAAGGGCGAACTACAAAAGTAATCGTTGTCCCAACGATTGAAAAGGCGGGAAATAATCGTTGCCGTCACTAATTGAAGAATCGTTCATCCAATCACTCGTTGCCAACACTAGTTCTCAGATGACCATGACGATGTGAGCAACGAGAGGCAGAAAATGGTGGGAAGTGTGGGGTCACATTGAGTACCGAAGGCGATAAGGGTATCCTGGCGTAGGCAATGAAGGTATTCGTGGTGATCTGGGCGGTCGTGGTAACTCCGAACGATTGCGACGAAAACGAATCCCGTAAAGCGGGTGACGAGTGCAATGGGCTTAAAGAGTCTGATTCTTTGAAGAGGAAATCATGGGGAATGATGATGAATGATGAAACGATGCGCAGTAAATGAGAAAATGATTGCGTCGATTGAGTCGTTGGGGGTGATAAGAGCAACAAGTGCCTCTATGGGTTACAATGGTCGATGGTAGCCATGGAGACCGATGGGAGCGTCGAAGGATGAAGATGAGGAAGAGAGATGGAAAATAGATAATGGACGATGGAGGATGAGGGTTGGGGAATGAGGTATGAAGATTGGAAGATGGGGATTAAGGATGGAAGATGGAATGAATGATGGGGGATGGGTGATGTAGGAAAATGGTTGGGGGATGGAGGATATGGGATGGTGATGGTGGATAAGGATAGATGATCGGGGATGGAGGTGATGGGGAGGAATGAGGAAGTTGGGATGAATGAGGGCGATTAGGGGAAGGAAGTGAGCTGGTCTTGCTCTGCGTCAAGCGAAGGACTGAACCTCGAACGAATATTTCTGCTCACCCACGGATAGTACAAAAAGTCCCACTTTTGGAGAGTACAGAAGCTTCAAAGAAAATTGCAATACAACCAATCTTCTCTAAACGCTGCACTGATGTTGGCAAAACATCATTTCCCTGAACACCTATATTTAGGAATTGAGCCAGAAGTAGAATTTGATTTTATGAAGCTATTTTTTTGGGAACCCCAAACCCATACCCCAACCTACATAGTTCTAGATATGTCACAATGGTCTAACACGATGGAGCGAGATATCCTTTTACACTAATACCTGGCTTCTACATTATATTCATTTTTGAAAAGAGTATATTTTGAATATGTAAACATTCTATTACATGTGTTAAAATTGAAGTATTAAAAATTGAGAGATACTTGCTTTTAGGATTATTGCTTGTCCGTCGGCTTTTTAAAAGTATTTCTGCGCATAGCATTTCACACAATGAAATTGAGTTCTATAGTTACTTGTCACCGTCGAGACCCAAAATTAAATAAAAATAGTGTTATGTAGTGAAAATTCGTTTGAACAAAGTTCTGTCGTGAAAACACCAATTTAATAGAATTGGAATTCTCTGCTTAATAGGAAAAGTTGTATTTGACTGATATTTTGTGTACAAATATTTCAAATTAGTTTTGTCTGAAATGAAACATTTGAAATTGTCATCGGGCACTGAAGTCATCGTACAACTAACTTTACAAATAATTTAACCTGATAAATTTGCTAATAAGCAAGTACGTCATATGTTGGTATTCTTAAAACAATGTACTTCATGTTTTCACTTATCATTTATCGACTGTTTATCTTATGAAAACATTAAAAATGTGCTGTTAACAATTGAGTAAAATAAATCATCTCTTCGAATTCACCAACACATTCCAACATCTCACTCTTACTCTCCACGTCACAGAGAAATTTCTTTTGTAATCTATTTCACGTGTATTCTCTATAGAACACTATACAATGCACAAGATCATCGTTAACGCGACATTTGAGAGCGGCCCCCATTAAACGCAGGTAACGTGCCTTACCTTTCACCGGCTGCATGTTTTAGGGGCTTTCATTATTACCGAGCCATATGTTAATATTAGGGCTGAGAAGCCCTAAAAGCTGCAATTTTTATTATGCAATTCATTCAAGGAAGCAGGCCATAAAGCAGGGGGGACAGGATAATGTAATAGCGGCTTTTAGAGCTGAATATGAGCTTCATGCACCAGCGCAATACTGCATTGTCCCTCCAAGTAAGAATCAATGTTGTCGGAACCACTTAACAATAAATAAAAGACAGAGATTATTCCTGCGCTATTCAACCTAGAGCTTTTGAAATAGTATTCTGAAACAGGTAAAATTATCTACAACATATTTCACTTAAGTTCGTGAACTATTGCGATGCTTTGCTCGAGTTAAGGACAGGAACCGGTATGAATTCGCCTTATACAATGATCGCTCTGAATACAACTCCATAACCATAAAGCAAAATAAAAGTCTACTAACTGACTCGTGTTTAATATTACTACTCACGGTGAACAAAAAACTTCAACTGACATTGCGATGAAAAAAATTATTCTTAAAATTATGTTACAATCTAATAGTCTCAATAAAAATCTAATGAAGTTTATACTTGCATAATTTTAAAACTTTCTAAGTGTATGCATTACTCCAGATAAATATTTAGAATTAACGTATTCCAATACAATTTTTCATTAATTTTTATTTATTTCACTTGTGAGAAATTGGAGAAACTTACGTAACAAAACGACATAGACTGATGTTAAAAGCACACTCCAATGCTTTGAGTTAGAATTAGAAAACGAAAGTTACAACAAGATGCTACCAATGCGGTCTTCTGATTGCTCTGGAAGATGCTACAGCCTAAGAGAGCTTCAGCAATTTCACGGAGCCCCTCAACAGCCTGCAATCTTCCTCGCTGCACCCGTGGTGGAGCTAGTGGCCATTTCACGCCTCCCCCCCCCTCCTTGAGACTTCGGTCGATTTGCGCATGACGAGCGCACGGCAGGAGACCAGGATTTCGAATCGCTTGCCAGGCTTAGATACGAGTCATGTACAAAGTTGCATAAACAACGCTTTGCAGTAGACGACTCTGAAATAAAATAGTTGTACTGGTTTTATCTGAATGCGCGATAAGGCATAATAATAAGTTTAATAAAATTATTATATTTGTATGCGCAGTAAATAAGTGGTTAAGTTTAATTTCCCTACTTTTCAGAGATTTTTAAGTTCACAACTTTTTAAGTTCCCGAAATTGTGTAAAATAGGGAATTTGTAATATCGACGAAATTTGGTAAAATGTACTCCAGTATTAGTAACTTCTCATCGTTGCAAATCTATGTAACTGCTGTTTAAGTAGTGAGACAAGTTAAAAGTCCTGTCCTGCAAGTAAGAAAATTTGACTTAACCACTTTTCCATCATGCTTACAAAAAATAAATTATTAATACTAAAATATTATTTTCATTATAATTATATTTTTGCAAATGGACTCTCCCGCCAAAGCCACTGGATGTTCCGCAGCCATTAAGTGTTTTTAAACCACTCTATTTATAGATTAGATTCGGCCGATCAATACTAAATTCTCAGCGCAGATGGATTCGTGCGAAGTTCGATTTAAAAGGACCTGAATGCAAATTATCTGCAGGTATCATGCAAGTCTTTCTGGTTCTCAGTGCTTCGAATTAAGGTTTCTTTCCATACAAGAAATAATAATAATAATAATAATAATAATAATAATAATAATAATAGTGGGAGACGCCAAATAACATTAAAAAGAAGACGGGCGAGAAAATTTCGATTGCAGAGCAGGATTAGTGAAACTCATTAGGTGATGTGGTTTAAGTAAATAAGTCTTGAGAAATTCCTCAATAGTTCCATTCGATGAAAAGTCAACAATACTTGAAAGATTTCAGGATGGATATACTGATAAAGAAGTCATGAAAGGATAACATACACAAACATTTTTATACGCTAGAAAAAGAAACTAGAAAACACAGCGAACACAGTCTGAAGCGTATGTCGGCTTGGAAGAGTGCAAAAAGAAAGTAATTTCTGTGTAAAGACAAATATCTCCGTTGCATGTTGAAATAAACCCTACGCCCGACATCCTGAAAAGAGTAAAGGTTAAAAGGAATTGAGGTAGTGCATGTTTACTCGACTAGAATCCACATTGTAAGTTTTAAAACATCACTGGTGAGTAATAAAGACGTTCATCATCGACTTTCTCACCCACACGATATTATTTCATTGAGCAACGAACAGACACCGCGTTATTAATAATGCGTTAATATTATTGTCAGGGATATATTTTAAACAGCAATCTTGAAACTCCATTGTCATGAATTCACTACTCCCAAAAATGCAAAGTTTTTATTCGTTTCCAATGCACATGTTCTGTTGTAGATAACATTTACAAATAAAACCTAATGGAACATTCAGCGGTGCAAAAATTAAGACAAGAGCAGCGGCAGGAGGCGGCAAAACAAGGTTGTTAATAAGTCCACGGGAACACAGGGTTTGCGTAGGGCAACAAAACGAGCTCCCGTGTTTCGCCACAGCGCCCTCGCGCGCTGCTCGGGGCGGGGCGGCGCGGCCGGGAAAGCACAGGGAGGGAACGGAGTGGAGGCCGACGAACGGGCCCGCAGGCAGAGAGGAAAGACCAAACAAGGGCAGCGCCCAGGAAAGGTTTTGGCAAAATGTAAATGTAATGTCCCAAGAGAGGAAGAATGATAGACAAAACGACTTACAGTAACGTATTAAAAAACAGATGCGAGAAGAAGGGGAAATTAAAATTAATGAAAAAGAATGCAAAAGAAATATCAAGGAATGGGAAACCGAGAGAAAAGAGGAGAGAGAATGAGAAGAGAGAATTAGAAGAGAGAAGGAAGGAGAGAGAGGGAGAGAAGAGATGGGAGAGAAGAACAGAGGAATAAGGAATCAGGAAAGAGAGAGTAGAAGTAGAGACAGAGAGAGAAACACAGCTACATGGAGAAATATTTAAAAAAAAAGAATTGAGAGCTATCGTTCGGAAAATATTAAATAAAAATTCGAAAATTATTTATTATTTTTTATTATTAAAATTACAGAGCACGCACTGTAACGAAAAAGACCACCGATTACACGGAAATAAGTAAAATCAAGAGATGCATCCAACAGCACCAGAGGAAAGGGAGAAGGGAGGAGAGAAGAGGACGGTAAAAGGGCGATAGGGGGCGTGTCGCCCCGCCGGACGAGCGCTGCATCTCGTCGACAGCAGCGCCACCGAATCCCGCCAGCGGCGAGCGCCTCGCCCGCACCACGCCCCCTCGCCCCCCCCCCCGCCATCACAATGGGCCTTGCATCGAACAACACGACTTCAGGAGGATCTGGTCAAGCTCGTATTAACAAATCATTTCCAGATAGAATAAGGGCACAGATGTTTTCTGAGGAAAATTAATTCAACGTAGCAAATATAGTGCAATTGGAAAAAGAAGCTACGTAACGAACAGATGTTTGACTATACAGAATATATATTTATAAATTGTATTATAGAATGTTACTAATGAATTGTAGTTTATTTAAAAATCGATTATTTCATGTCGTCCTACTCCATCTCCGTCTAAATGCGGAAAGCACATGCAGGACAAAAACAATATATTCACAGACAAAAAATACTTATAAAATAATAAATATTTTTGAAATTGTGTTATACAGGCTTCAAGTTTATAAAAACATCGGTAATTTTAATGAGAATAAAACCATTGCAAATATTCTTAAATTGAGAACATTAATCAACAACTAACATCGTTCATTTTCAAGAAATCTGTCCATATCCTCATCCCTTACATTGACTTCATTGTCGGTTCGAGAAGCAAGTTCTCTTGGGCCCTTCAGTGCCCTATCGGCCCACCGCGCTGGGTCACGACGAGAACACGCGCGGCATCCCGGGTGGCGTAGTGCTCAGCGTGCGGTGGGCGGCGACCGCGCGTCTGAATGGCGATCAAATGCCAATTCCTACAACCGCGTTCGCCAGCGCCCCCGCCCCCGCCACGGTCGCGTTCCCCTGCGGGTCCTCGCGGTCGCCTCTGGCCCGCCCTGCACCCGCCCTGTACCCGTCCTGCCTCGCCCCAGCCCCGCACCCGCACACGCCCCGCACACACCCCACACACGCCCCGCACACGCCCCGCACACGCCTTGGCCCGCACCCCACGCACACGCCCCGCTCACGCTCCGTCACTGCCCCGCCCTGCACCCCGCCCGCACCCGCCCTGTCCCCACGCTATATTCCGCGCCAACTCGCGCTTGCCCCATACTCGTCCCTCCCCACCCACTGCTCGCCCCCGCCCCGCCCTCTCGTCCACCCCGTGCCCATCCCCACGCTCACCCCCGCGTTTACCCCCATACCCACCCTCGCCCCCCCTTCGCCCGATCCTGCCCTCGCACACACAACGAGCACACCCATGACCCGTACACGCTCATATCCACGCACACGCCTCCCAGCTCCACCCCGGCCAGTTCTTCCCCAGGCTCAGCGCCGCCCTCCTTCGCCGCCGCAGTTCGATCCGCACCCGGCTCTCCGCTCTACCCACCACCGCATTCAGCCATCCCCACCCCTACAAGCCAGCCCAATCCCGTGGCCTCGCGCTGGCTCTGTTTTTGTCGCGTTCCATTGAATTATGTACTTCCATGCCGAGGGCTCCATTGCGATCGAGACCTTTAATAGGAGGTCCAGTGCTCAGATTCCGCGATGCGCAGGAATCCACGTTACAAGAGCGGATTCAGAGTAATCGGCGACAGAAAGACAAGAATGCACTAATAGTGCGCTTGTAGAACACAAACAATTCTATTTATTATACCATTATTACATGAATTTATTTATATTGAAATATTTAAGAGTGATACGTGAAAGTGTACTCTTAGACAACGTAACAGAAATATGCACATTATAAGAAATATCGGTGAAAGCACAAAAAATATAAACCAGTATGTTTTTATGAAATTACAATTCATTACTTGGCAGTAATATGAACTTAACATACATAGGTGCAAATTCCATCAGAAAATTGCAAATAAGCTTATTTGATTGTCGCATTTACACGAATTTAGAGCATAAAATATAACGGTTTGAAGTTAGTCTGCCATATATTATAAAAACATAAAATTAAATATGAGCGGTACATTTGCGTATTGCTTCTTTCAAAATTAATTTTTCTCAGTGACATTTTACACAGTTCAGAAGTTTTGGAGAGAGAGATACAGAGATATACGAAAGGAAAAGCTAAGGAAGAAAAGGAAGAAAATAGTTAATGTTTAGGAAGGATATATTCAAGGAAAGGAAGACTTATAAGGACTTGGCGGAATAAAGAGTCGATAATACTTGAGACCCTGAGCTGTCCACTTGCTGTGAGGTGAGTCGGAGCGTTTCAGCCAGGGTATCGGGTTTCGAATCCCGAACTCTCACTAATAGACTTCTGATTTGCGTCTTCTCAGAAAGCTTTCTCTTAGTTCTTTCGTTCTTCCAGATTTTCAACCCAATATTGCCTCATTTTTGCTCAAGCTCAATATTGCCTCAACATTACATATCTATTATTCAAATCTCTCACTATTCTTGGTGTAATAAAAAAATGTATGCTTAAAAGGGCTAAAATAAGTATTAATAACGCAAAAATATCCAGCCACAAATATATATGGGCCAGAAGATATTACAATATCAGTTCTCCTGTGATCTCACTGCTTTATTTAAACTTTCATGTGCTCTTACGTAAATTCCTCGTAACAGCTTCAACAACTGTTTTTTCAGACTAAATTATTTCACTGTGTAGTATTATTTTACTGACCTTAGCTGAGTGTATTAGAGATATGTTTATGTGCCAATCCGGTACTTTTAGTTCACCTAACAAACCTTGTTACCATTATATGTCTAAACATCGATTCATATAATTTAATATGTACCTTTCAATTAATTAATCAACTAACGAAGTGCAATTAAATCAGTGCTCATCAAAAATAGAGAAGATAAACACACAAGCATTTGGAGTTAACGAGGGAGCTTCTAGAACAGCTAATTTTGAAATTGTACATTCTTTGATTCAGCAAATTTCTTCAGATGTTTTAAAAACATTCTGTTTCTTTTACGCACTAATCTCTCATTGCCGCAACATGAATTTCTTCTCAACATGTTGGTTTTGTAATTGTTGATTGACTATTTGCATAATTATATGTAACTTAAATTGTTATGTTAAACTCTGAGATGGAATGGATTAAACGTATTCTTTTGTCGCTGAATGTGTAGTAATGAAGTACAAAGTGATGATAAATATTTACAACCAATGTGTGTAGTTGTGGGGCTGAAGTTTCACTCTTGTCAGGCCAGCAGCTAACTCAAAAAAAAATTATATTATGAAATATACATCTCAAGTCAGGTGACTGTCATACATTCGCAACAGAAAGGTGAGTCACTCAACATAGCTGACCATTTCCCTTCCTAATTAATCTCCTTCAGAAACGACAAACCAGGAAGCACAAACCAGTCATGCCACACGATCTAGAAATGTCAGGTTGCACCCTTAGGGGTACCAATTCTTAATTAAGCGAATAATTCAAAAGAGCACATAAATCAATATTGTAGAGTTCTTCAATAGATATTCATACAAATTTTAAATTGGTAATGATAATATTGAGAAGTCGTTATTTGTGAACGAAATACCTTGCAGAACACGTACGACCAGATGTACAACCCGGTATTTCTACAGCTTTCAAACATTGAATTTCAGACACAACATGAAATGTTGCTCATGTTTATTTAAACGAGTTGGAATAGTAGGATAGCATTTCGTGCTTATGTGTTAATGCTCGCAAATAAACAGTCGGAAAAAACATTTTGTTAACGAAGGCCGCGAACTCTTCGTTGCTAAGCACATCTGGTCACGAGTTATGTAAACACGCGCAGCCGAACCATGAATTAAAAGGCGCATAAGCAGCTCCGAACGACCGAGGAATACAGAGCGAAGGGTGGAGCTGCAGTGGGTGACAGGTCGCTTAACGTATAGCAGGTCCACCACGCTTCGGCCCACGACACGTCGTAAATTCTACAACAGCGAATACTGCCGAAGAGAGAGAGCGACTGCAAACGTAATATCTGTTCAGAGAAAAAACTCGAGAATACTTTCACCACAATCGAAACGAGTTTGTCAACGTAGGCATTTTCAGCGATTGCGTCTCTGTGGACTGAATACTTAATTACCATGGTGGATAAGGATTTTGATAAATATTCGAATTCATTGTAGTAGATAAGAAGGGCAAACAAATGCTTTGAGCAAAGAGTTTTCATTTTTATAAACATTCCTTAATAGTTATGTTTGCAGTGTCCCTGAAAAATAAAACAAGCTGAATGTTTAAATATTCCTCTTGAACGAGATAATAGATCTCACTTTAAATCGATGTCATCTGTCAAAAAAGAAATTTCTGCGATTATTTCAATAATTTAGCTCGTTATCCTACTTCGATGTGCCGTATTAATTATATTCAAATTATATATTATATATAATATATTAACTGATGATACTGTTGTTGTTGATGGTGATGATGATGGCAATGTGTGCCATAAGCCGACTTGGGTGTAGCCAAAGGCCTTTCTTCCTTCCCCTTTCATAGATAGACGATCATATTACGATGCTTTGTCATTCTCTTCTCTGAATAGCTGATAATAGAAGTGAATGACGGTGTTAAATGAATGATTATAGATGCGATGATGGTACAAATGTAATGCGCAAGAGTATGAAATGAAAAACTGATTACACTACAGTGACGAGTTAAAGTCCGTGCCGTCGGGTTCGTCGACTTGGTTGTTGCTTCAAGCCTATTTATCATCACGAATGCGATGCGAGTATTTCATTAATGTTCCCAAACTATTACTATTTCTGTATTTTCATTAACTCATTCAATATATTGTTAAAATACATACGCAACATTCATTTGGTACACATTTTATCCTAATATATGTTGTGTATTTCAAATTCATATCTTAATTTCGCTGTATTTCCTTATCGACCTAAAAACACCAGGTTGTAGCCCGCGATCCTGTTTCATCCTCTTTCATCCTGTAACATTCCATTAATCGCGCGGCCATTCGTAACACAAACCTGAAGCTTGTATTATATTGCGTTCACTTGCACGGCCATCCGTAGCACGTTGCATTACGTCCAACGCCCGCATTATTGAGTTTTCTACATCTTCTAATATTTATGTTTTTGCACAGAAACGAAGAGAAACGCACAAACAACATTTGAAATATTAAACACTCTCATATTACAGAAAAAATATCATTTTTATCAAGTATACAAAAACACCGTTCCATACGCCAGTATTCGTATGTTGGATTCTATCAAACAGGCACAGCAATTTTATTTCAGAGTATGATGACACAGTGTGTAATACACTTAAGAAGTTTATCAACACCCTTTTCAGATACTTTTGGAGAAATAGAAGCATTGTTATTATAGGTGGAAGGCCAACATTCCTTTATTAACTAAAAAAAGAAAGCCTTCCGTTTGACTTTATCCAACAGCGCGAGTGACGGAGTGTTAAGGCAAAAATCCTTTCTCCACATTCCGACGTGGGTTTGACAGCGGCCGAATTCGGGGCAGCGGCGTCGATGGACGAGGCGCGGTCATCGCAAAGGTGCCTTTTCAACGAGGAACCGCCGCGGCCGCACGCAACCGCTTTTACGTAACGCGGCGGTGCGCACTCCGTCGCCACCTGTCCGGTGCGGTCCGCGGGCGCGACCGGGGCGAAAGTTTCGCCCAGGGCGGCCCTCGCCCGTCGCCCGTCGCCCGCCGGCGCAGGCCGAGGCGTCCGACAGCGACGAGAATCGGGATAACACCGTCGCTCGGGGCTAAATTGGGTTTCCTCGTGCTTGGAATGCTAAGGGGATAGTGTCACATTGATTCTACAAGTGTGTTTGAACTTCGTTTGATCATTAATTGTTTCGTAGACTATATTTCTTGCTGCTGCCCGGTGAATTGTGTTTTGCGCGTATTCTCGGAAGTGGATAGTGTCAGACAAAATGATCATATGACATTTATAGAAGTAATAATAATAATAATAATAATAATAATAATAATAATAATGTATTTGGCGTTATTGGGTCGGTAGTCCGACTTCACCTGCCAGCTACAGGTGTCCGTCAAGCCTGGGCCTAGTTAAATTCTCATGCTTGGGGGTACGAGCGACATGAGGCGAACAGGGTGTATTCTCTTCACCGTAACTAGCAAGAGCCGCCAGCTTCAGGTTTTCTTCGTCACACAGCTACAGAAACTGGGACGGTTTTAAAGGAAAGCTACAACACTACTTTGCCTCGACCGGGAATCTAATCCGGGACCGCAGCACGGGATGTTAGTACGCTGGCCATGAGCCATCCCAGAGACTTAATAATAATAATAATAATAATAATAATAATAATAATAATTATGTATATTATTTATAATAACCAAGACTGTTTATTACACTAATATATTGTGAAGATGTGCTTAAGCAATACAACAAATTAAAAATTATGCCGAAAACTTTGAAGGTAAAGGTAAATGATATTCAGAATTTTGATTCTTGTTTAATGTAAGTTATTATTTTTGTACCATCTTAAACACCTTTCTATTCAGCTATCAGAATACTTTTTACTTTCACATTTTCTCCGTATTCTCTTTGGAACAGAATTAACGATTTAGAAATCAATGAGATCCAGAAATTGTTGAGAATGAAAACAATCACAAGAAAGAAAGTTTTGATGAATGTAAAAGAACGCGCGATGAAAATTTTCTGAAAATCTAGTAGGCCCATTACCACGGTACTTACCCATGGAGCGCGCGAGGTTTACCCCCGATTCTCTGCGAGCGATATAGGCAAGAACGCACTGTGCTGCCCGCCCACGTACCAGTTTACGATATGAATCGGCGCTACAGCACTTTCCTTCTCTTTTACATCGACATGACATGTGTGCACAGTAGCCTAATGAGATTCATTTGCATACAAGGTTTCGTGGAACAGGTTTTTTTTTTGCTTTGCGATATTGGACCGATATGGTTATGAGAACGTTATTGGTGAATTATTTCCATATTAGTAAAATGTGGAACGGTATTTTTAAATTAGTGTTTGTGTACAGACACAAAAATGCTCACTTGTTTTTTATTTGCATGCTTAAGTTTCAACTTGCAATAGATTTTTGACAGATACATGTCAAGGTTCTATTTATAATTTCAAATGAGAAACCTTATTCATGCCTTCAATAGAAAAGCAACATTTGTGGTGCAGTTTTACTGGTTATTACCCAGAGAAGTTTATGTTGTGCTTTATGTGCGACGACATCGGATCAAGCTTTAAAGGAGAAAAAATGTGTAGTGAAAATCCGAGATTCGGTCTGTGGCACCTTCTATTAAACAAAATAAGAGAGGTTTGTCTGTACTTCAAATAAATCTACCACTGTCATTCCTATTCCATGACTATGTTTCAATTAATAATAAAACAAATAATATATATTTTTTCATATAAGAAGATTTCTTATGAATATAAATAATCAATGGTTTAAATCATTAAATCGTTTTATACAGATTCAATAACGTAATGTATATTTAAAAATATAAATATCAAATTATATAGGAAGATTTAAAATATAATGTCAATTCCAGAATTCACTGTAGCACTTACATAATGGAACTGATATTTGCAAGATTTGTAGTGTCATCTTTTAATATACTCCTTATAATGAGACAGCTTGCGAGGCGTTTTTCCTGTCGAAGGAACTACACAAAAAAAGCAGAACGCCACCGAAAAGAAAACGAAGGCTTGTTGAATAGCACGGGCAGGTCATCGACCACGTTGATTATGCGCGGCTATTTATAGAGGACCGAGAGGCGGCCCCACCTATCCTTGCTGCTCCTCGCCCCCTCTTCACTCCGCGAAGCATCGGATCTCGTTGGCCTCCCGCGGCGACTCGCTCACCTTGGCACCACATCGCTCCGCTGCTGCGCCCCGCAACGCTCCTCTCCACCGCGCACCGGGAAGCTCCACCTCACGCCCCCCAACGCTCCTCCCCGGACCGCAACGGCCCGCCCCGTCTCGCAAAGTTCCGCCCCACTACGCCCCGCCACGCCACGCTTAGCCATCCACGACCCACCCGCAACGCTCCGTTCCGTTCCACTCAGCCAAACCTCTCCCCGCAACGCTCCGACCTTCACGCCCCGCAACGCTCTGACCCGCCGCGCGCTGCAACGCTCCCGCTCGGCCACGCTCTCGCTCGGCACGGCAACGCTTCGCTCGTCAACGCCTTACTCGGCAACGCAACGCTCCGCTCAGCAACGCTCTGCTCAGCAACGCTCTGCTCAGCAACGCTCTGCTCAGCAACGCTCTGCTCAGCAACGCTCTCCTCAGCAACGCTCTGCTCAGCAACGCTCTGCTCAGCAACGCTCTGCTCAGCAACGCTCTGCTCAGCAACGCTCTGCTCAGCAACGCTCTGCTCAGCAACGCTCTGCTCAGCAACGCTCTGCTCAGCAACGCTCTGCTCAGCAACGCTCCGCTCAGCAACGCTCCGCTCAGCAACGCTCTGCTCAGCAACGCTCTGCGCAGCAGCGCTCCGCTCAGCAACGCTTCGCTCAGCAACGCTCCGCTCTGCTCAGCAACGCTCCGCTCAGCAACGCTCTGCAACGCTCTGCTCAGCAACGCTCTGCTCAGCAACGCTCTGCTCAGCAACGCTCTGCTCAGCAACGCAGCAAAGCAACGCTCCGCCTCTCCAGCAACGCTCCCCGCCCTCTCAGCAACGCTCTGCTGCAACGCGCCAGCGCCTCCGCTCAGCAACGCTTCGCTCAGCAACGCTCCGCTCAGCAACGCTCCGCTCAGCAACGCTCTGTTCAGCAACGCTCTGCCCAGCAACGCTCCGCCCAGCAAAACTCCGCCTCTCCAATCCCCGCCCCTGCTTTGCCCGCCACGCCGCGCCACGCCACGCAACGCAACGCTCTGCCTCATCACGCTCCGCCACGTGCCGCTTCTGCCCCGCAACGCTCCTTCGCATCCCGCAATGCTTCAATCCATGCCCCGCCACTTGTAGCTTCATAACGCTCGCGCGCTCCTCAGATGCATCTGGCGCGTTGCCACTCGCAATCCGTGTGCGCGGCGCCAGCGGGCCACTCCTCCCGGACGCCGCCCACGTGTTCTCACGGGCCCATCCGAAAGCGGCTCTCGTGGACCGGGTCGGGTCCTTTCGAGTTATGGACCGCACCAGTACTAATTCCTTTGGACGTGACCGTTCCGTGTTTTCAGAATTGAGAAAGCGAATTTATCCACATTACATTTATCTTTAAACTCGCAGTCGTATTTTATCAAGAACGAAGTAGGACGAAAAAGCGGTGTAGATAAAATTCATGGCAGAAAACATTTATCTAATATATCTCACAATTATATTATATCCTTAGTAGTACACGACTGTATTTAATATTTATATTCTGTAATATTATGACGTTTTGACTGTCTATAATCATATTTTCGAGTTGTGAATTATTTACAGGAAATTAATACAATCTTGCTCAACTATTTGCGAATTAAACATTTCCCTATATTTTTAAAATTCACAGTAAAATTTCCAAATAAATGTATATAAAAGAGTGACTTTCACAATGACGTCCTCAGTAATACAATGAATAAAACTAATAACCGTTAGCAAACATTCGATAAACACATTTAAACGTGGCAAGGTTCTTACTGGCCTAAGAAAGTTCAATCATTTGATCTTAAGAAATAATATTGGGTATTCCACGTGCAGTAAAATTATGAGGAGTTATAAACTTTACGTGCATCCAATTTTACTTAGGTATTAAAAATATAACTAAATATATATTACATCATTAAAGATTACACTACTCTTGTTTAATAAAATATATATAATATTATTAATATTCAGAACTAATATTTTGCAATGTCGAAACAAAGATGTTATTCTGCAATGTTATTGCATTTCCTCATTATTTGAAAGTCGATTCTCAGTGATTTACTTTGGTGATACGAACAGTCGTTTCAGCAAAAACACTTATTTTATAACACATAATTTTAAAGCATTTAATAGTTAGACGGGAGTTTATTGAAATGAATGTTTATGAATGAAATAAATTTCATAATGTTTATTGAAATTAAAGCCTTATTATAGAAATAGAACAAAAAATACAAGAATTCGAGAATCGTTTGTAGAAACGGTCTTTTGCAACGCGATCAAAATATGCTTTTTTGTTGACAGCAGCTTGTAAAGGCTGGATAGAGCGACATTTTAAACATGTGCCAAACTTACAGTAGGCCGCCGAATGTAGCGCAGGCCCTCCCACGCAGGCGACCGGCGCGGCGCCGGCCAGACAGGGCGCGCAGCTCGACAGCGAGATCCGGTGGCGAGAGCACGTTGCGCAACCACGAGCGGGGGAGTGTCTGGTCGCATTCCAAGAAACAGCGCGCGCCCACCCGCCCACCGGCCGCCTCGCCCGCGCTCTCGCCCGCAAGCGCCCCCTGCTTCGCCCCACCCTTCGTCCGACCGAGCACGCCCTCCCGTCTTCTGCCCGACCTCCCTCCCTTCGACCGCCCTCTCGACTGCTCTTCGCTCGTTCACCCACAATCGCCGACACCCACACACTCGCGCGGTCGCTCGCTGGTCATACGGTCTCGCTCATAAGGCCCCACTCACTGGCTCACCCATCTATTCACCCAATCATTCACCCATCCATCCATTCACCCACGCACTCACCCACGCACTCACCCACGCGCTCACCCTCGCGCTCACCCACGCACTCACCCACGCACTCACCCACGCACTCACCCACGCACTCACCCACGCACTCACCCACGCACTCACCCACGCACTCACCCACGCACTCACCCACGCACTCACCCACGCACTCACCCACGCACTCACCCACGCACTCACCCACGCACTCACCCACACACTCACCCACACACTCACCCACACACTCACCCACACACTCACCCACACACTCACCCACACACTCACCCACACACTCACCCACACACTCACCCACACACTCACCCACACTCACTCACCCACACACTCACCCACACACTCACCCACACACTCACCCACACACTCACCCACACACTCACCCACACACTCACCCACACACTCACCCACACACTCACCCACACACTCACCCACACACTCACCCACACACTCACCCACACACTCACCCACACACTCACCCACACACTCACCCACACACTCACCCACACACTCACCCACACACTCACCCACACACTCACCCACACACTCACCCACACACTCACCCACACACTCACCCTCCCACCCATTCACACGCACACTTACCCATCCACCCACCCATTCACTCATCCACACACTCACCCACACACTCACCCTCCCACCCATTCACACACACACTTACCCATCCACCCACCCATTCACTCACTCACCACCAACTCACTCGTTCACTCGCTCATCCCTCTCTTGTTCACTCCTTCACTGGTGAAGTCCAGTTTCGGGCCCATTACCCTATCAAGGGACACAAGAAATCTCTAAATTTCACTCTCCATACATCCTCCTCTGACTTCAGTCGAAGATGCCTGTGCGCTTGCTCATCTGTCTGCGCTAAGGCTATGGTGCGATCCTTCTCTGCCAGCCCTTCAGCACTTCTGTAGCTCCTATTACCACTCTCTCAGTACCACACATTTCCCTTGTCCATTTTTACACGATACCATGTTCCAGTGAACAATCTTTGCTTCATGCACTTGGTCCTTTAATTTGTTGCCAGAACACAAACTCCACTGTGTTTGTTTGTCCACTACCAAATTCTGAGTTATAATTATACAATGTCAATGGCTACTTCAAGAGAATGAAATTTGTGCTATAACTATGTGGAAAACACTTCATTTCGGCATGTTCAACACAACTTGTCTAAACTGCTCAATTATATTGGCTAGAATTTTTGCTCTGGATTCAAGAATGAACAGTTTGTCATTTTTTAAATGTTTTTAAAATGTTATTTTGGGTCATTTTTCTTTCATTATGAAACCTGAATACAATACGCGATTATGTCTTCTGAAATTTGATATTTTACTCACTTTGTAATTTACAAAATGAGATCGTTTCAAGCGCTCTTTTCGTTTTCGATTGTTCTGGGTAACCCCACTCCTTGGTAACGCTAGAGCGTGCACTATCTCGAATTTTATTACAAATTTCACTGATTTCAACTTTACATGTAAGTGAAATAAAAGGTGACGGTACAGCATTTCACGCGCGAGAGTTCTCACAAGAGTAATAACATAACTTAGAAGCCCAGCTTGCGAAATCCTTTTGATGCTGGCTTGAAATGGCGTCCCCGTATCATTTATCGTGACTTCGGCAGCGGCCGCGGTGGGCGGCTGCGGGCCCTCGGCGTGGGCGCCTGGGGTCGGCCCCAATCGAAGCGCCTGCTCTTTCGGAGACGCTGCACGGCGCGGCGACAGAGCACCTCTTTCGTTCCGTCACCCCGGCAAGGGGCGGGGTGGAAGGGGCACAAGCAACCCGCAGCACGTTTCTCGTAGAGAACGCGGATTTACAGGGGAGGGGGGCATGAAGCTGTCTCGCTGAAGAGCCACCTCGTTAGTCATCAAATAAGTAAGGATTATAGGAAGTATTAATACGGGAAAAATGAGGACACTTTTTTCTGGTTGATTAAACAATATTTGCCCGGACCATCGAGCACTTGAAGTTTTTTTTATAGCACGTGTTTGATTCTGTTGGTTGCTTGGTTGTTAGTGATTCCGGGTGCGTCAGCAGCGTAGATCATTAGTACCGTAAGTGTAGTGCATGTTTTTCTTCTTGAGATGGAGGTGATCTTCCTCCGCTGGATGGCGAGATCCGGCGCGGACCTACCGTCGGCTAGCGGGGTCTCCCCCTAACCAGGACTTTCCCGCCAGCGGGGCACCGCCTCAGCCGGAACAATCTCTAGGCTTCCGACCGGTCTCCCGGGATATGTGGTAGTGTAGTGCATTTTAGTGTAAATGTGTGTGTGTAAAGGGAGAGGACAGGACAAAGAAGAGGAAGGAAAGATCGCGCGCGGTCCGTGGCCCGTTTGTTAGGGTACTGCTCCGACATTCGCCTGGTGTTGATCGGAGAAACCACGGATAACTACCGATTAGAGCAGCCGGCCGCTAGAACATTCTCCAGACAGCGACTGAATTCGACCTCGCTGAAAAGCTCGTGCCGAAAATCCTGCCGCCGTTAAGTCTTGAACCTAGGACCTCCCTATGAGAGGCGCTGCAGTGACATAAGTTGATGCCGCTCCCGGTCTGTTTGATACTATTTTTTCTGAAGGAAGGAAGGAAGGAAGGAAGGGAGGAATATAGAAAAAGAAATAAATAAGTAATAAATACAGAAGTCAGAAATATACAAAAAGAAGTACTGTACGAAACGTGTACAGGCGTAAAAAATGGGGGGCTCATCCTGTACATTAATTTACCATTTTCCTGCATTTTTCATGCTTATAATACTTTAAACAATAAAAGTACTTCTCTCGTATCGTGACTCACTCCTCTCAGTCAACTGAACAATTATAATCTTTTTAATCGGTCTACGATTAACGGCAATTTTCTTCAATTCGCGCAATCATATACAAGAAAAATATTGAGGTCTACTTTTCACCTGCACGAATGATTATTTTTAGCACTCGTGCCTCGAAACAAATACTTACCTTTACTGCTTTATTACTACTTTATTAATACTACCTCTATTGCTTGAAGAGTGTTACTTTGCGGTACGCGTTTCGCAGTATTTTTTGCCGTACACGTACCGGAAAAATCCTCTTGGTCATATGAAACAAGTGGGAACTGTATGCTTCAACATGGCTCCTAACGCGCATATTGAGAATGTTCACAAGATTATAAACTTTTCATATTCCATGAATTCGTGCAGAAAAGTGTAAGCAGTTCGTTCGAAAGAATCGTGGGCGTGCTCTTATCGTCGGCTCGTCTATTCACAATTGATTCCTACACCAAATACTTACTTTGTGTACTTGTTACAAAAATAGCTATTTAAAAGATGACGCCTCCAAGTTAACTGCAAGAAAGTGAAAACTGAATATAAACCATAGCATAATTCACCGGTAAGTCATGTTCCCAAATCACGCCTTGAAGAAAATCTCTGGACATCCGGCTGAGACCTGGACACAAGTCTTCCTTTAACCAAATGCCATGGTGAATACGTTGCAGACAATACACACTTAAATCGTAAAATGTTCTTAAACAACGCATTGTTGGCATAATAATTGATTGCACAGATCTACCATGAAAACCATCAAATAAGGAGATGTTCGCCCAACCAGTTTGACTACTTAAACTCACCGTCGCCATATCGTCAGACTCATGCGCAATTTCAAGGGGTATAAATCGCGAAACTCGTTCATTTGTTTCAACCATAAAGCTGAGATGCGATCTTTCGTAACGGGAACGAATGCAATCTCCATTTCCTCCCCACGGCCAAATATGGACTCAACCGCCTCGGAACCAATGTAAAATTGTACAGTGATCGCTGATATTTTCATTGTTTTTCCCTCATTCTTCCTTCAAATTTATTCGACTATCTCGTTACTCGATAAAACCTTCCATGTGAGTTTCCAGTTTGGTACTATCTTTGATCCTAACTTTGATCATAAATTACCATAATGTAAGTTTGTATAATTATTCCCCATGTTTTAAATATTAATAAATTTTAGCTTCATTGTTAATAAAATAGTGAGCAAGACGAATTTTCAATTTCCATTACTATTTCAACGCTGACAACACCTTACCATCAAATCAGTGAAAGTCTGTTTTTTAAACCGAATTTAACAAAGGGTTCCAAAATAAATTAGAAAGCTGAAGTTTTTATTTCCAGTTAGCCTTCACAGTAAGGTTACGAAATCATTGCAATCATTGCAATTACTGCAATCATTGCAGTAATATTTTCAAATGAGGAACAATTAAATTACAAATTCTTAGTAGGATTTCTAATTTAATTTTTAATAATTTCTGTCGGGTACCACCTGCATTTGAAATCTGCAACAGTTGTTCATTCTTCTCAAATAATCACCAATTTTCTTATCCAATATTTGCGCATGATCTGATAGTTTTTCAAGAAGATAATTACATACCTCGATCTCATTTTGTTCATGTAAATCGTATTACAGGTCTTTTGTAGATTTCTGTGGTTAATTAAACAAATTTACACATCTAGCAGTCTTTATGAATTCCTAATAAATTCACAAATCGTTCTCGAATCTTTTCACACTTCTGTAGCAACACCCACACGAGTCACGTCCGACGAACAGTCGACCAAAGGTAGCACGAATGACGATCAGGATGGACAGGTCCCATCACATATCACTCCGCACGGTAATCATCTCTGTTGGGCGGACTGATAATTGCAGTAATAGATTTATTGACGTACGAATAAATCAATGAACTTTAAAATTGAAAGCCGAAATATTTGTACGATCCAAAAAAGCAATTTGCTCCGAAAGTACTCTTCTTCTTGCTTTAACGGTCAATAGTTAATCAGAATGAGAAGTTGGTGAATAAAACTTCCTTTTTTTCCGTTTGTTAACATTTCGAAACATTTATTTATCCCTTAACAGGACTTATTAAACAGTTGAATCAAGACTTTACTGTTGTGATGCTACATGATTACATACTGTACTAATTGATTATTAGTTATTTACATGACCTTTTGAGTGGATGTAGTAGATAATTTTATCAGACTCTTATAAAAATGTGGCACTCACATATAATATTCATTCTACGTATTATAAAACAATTATGAGGGAACAATAAAAGAAGTAACTATCAAAAACTTATCAAAATATCTATCCCATCAAAATATTATTGGTAAATATTTCCATGAATAATGATTCATTATTTTCACCTTATCATCAAACTTCAGATTAGAAATAATACTTCATCTTAGATTCTGAATTATATTTATTTTTAAATGAAATAATTATATCGAAGTTAATTTGCATATAGTTTTTAAGCATCCATTACAAAACTTAGCTCGTATTACTTTGTCAGTAAGTCCAGAAATTCTCGGAATCTTTCCCTTCCATGTGGCGGCCTCGCGTCCGCAGCCACGATACACCTAGGAAGCGCCAAGTGGTCGATCAGGAAGCACAGGTAGCATCTCCCGGCCGACGCCCCGGGTCGCACGTGGCAACTGGCTGCGTCGCCCGAATGGGAAATCGCCATAAATCGAGGGCGCCTGGCCTGGCGCGCGGCGGCCGAGACAAGCAATTCGGGAAGCTTCGAGAAAGCGACCGGCGCGCCGAGCCGGCGACGTTGCCACGAAAGGCGACCGCCCCGAAACAAAGCGACTTTTTTATTTTTTATTTTGAGGCGAACGACTACTCGCTTCCACATGAAGTATGGCTCTCCCGAAGGGGAGGAGATGCAGACAGAGGTAGTATTTCTTTCAGCAGTTCGAATCACCGTTGAGTAGCTGAGTGACCGATCGAAGAGAGAATTCCTGTTGGTTGGTGCACGTCCAGCAATTTTATACTACTTATTTGGAAACGGAAAGGATACTCTGTAGAAAAGACATCGAAGGCAAAACGTTTCGCAAATGATGACGAACTTTTCCTTTGCTCTTCTTACTCATCGTAACAAGCAGAACGAACATCATTTTTGAAGAGGGAACACCTGAGAAATAATTTTCATTTTGTTAAATGAAAATAAATAGAAAAAATTGGATGAATTTATTCAATTTGACGTGTACTACGATAGAAATGAGATTGTTTTCTGAAGTCTGAATTACGTGTGTGAGAATATCACTTCCAAGTTACAATACCTGACCAAATATATGTAATGTTTATAAAGAATGTTAATAATACGCTCTCAATCGCTCTGGACGTTATCAGAGAGTCAGTAACTTCAAATAAAATCTGCGGATTTGAAACCAAATGGTGTGAGATTACAGAGGGAAAGAAAACACCAAAACAGAAACACATTAGAAGAGCACTCTCTGACGTGAACACAACGTCTTCCGCCAGAATGAATAGTAAACCTCTTGGGAGCAGAATTTCGCAAGCTACTTGGAACGAGCGCAGCTTGTCGGCCCTAGCCGAGGCATCTGGCGCGTCCGCGGAAGAACAAAGCGACTTTTTACCGGGCGGTGGCAGCGGTGGCGGCGGGGGGACTGAGATATCTCTCCGTGCGCTGTACCGCGTAAATCATGCGGCGACGCCAGCGCTGCTTAAATCATGCGACGGTGGCGCTGCTTGCGGCGGCGGACGCGGACGCGACACGCGGGCGTGGCCTGGCGGGTGGGGGATAGGGGGAGTGGCAGAGCAGGAAGTGGGGGAGACAGGAGATAATCGCCGGGCCACGGGCGAATCTGGTGGAGGCGAGAGACAACTGCAATGCGAGCACGTTGTTGGAGATACCTACGCGATGCGCGTTTATTTCAAGGCGGTGGAAGGGATATCTCTCGGGAGTATGCAAATGCTGGGTACAAAATTCACGAGTCTGATCTCGAGAATCTGGGTATCGACAGATGCTTGGCACTACGGATTGACTGATTTATTTATTCATGTTTCCGGGCGCGTCAACTACTCTGGTCATTAGTCCCGTTAGGGTAGTGCATGTTTTTCTCTCTCGGGAGATGGCGGTGATCTTCCCCCGCTGGGTGGCGAGATCCGGCGCCGACCTACCGTCAGCTAGTGGGGTTTCCCCCTAACCAGGACTCTCCCACCAACGGGGCACCGCCCCAGCCGGGACAAGCTCTAAGCTCTCGACCGGTCTCCCGGGGAATGTGGTAGTGTAGTGCATGTTAGTGTAAGTATGTGTGTAAGGGGAGAAGATAGGACAAGGAATGGGAAGGACAGATCGCGCGCGGTCCGTGGCCCGTTTGTTAGGGTACTGCTCCGGCATTCGCCTGGTGTTGATCCGAGAAACCACGGAAAACTACCGATCAGAGCAGCCGGCCGCTAGAATTCTCCTCCAGACAGCGACTGAATTCGATCTAGCTGAAAAGCTAGTGTCGAAAATCTTGCCGCCGTCAGGACTCGAACCTAGGACCTCCCGGTCAGAGGCGCACTATAAAAAAATGTTTAAAGGAAATAGCAAATAAAACGTTTACTAGCGTTTATGTAGAATTTAATAAATGAAAGAAGCGGATGGGTTCTATCCTGTCTGCTTATTGCTGCTTGGTGGAGCACAAGTAAAATCTTTCTAAGAATCAATTCATTAAACCGCAGTTTCCAAACACACTTTGTTTTAATCTCCTAACGTAGTCTTCTCTTCCACTTTCTCTTTGACATGTTGTGGGATGAAAACATTTTCATGAATATTTTAACAACGTGAAAATAAAATGCGGGAAAATGAAAATGTTGGAATTACAGGCCATCATGAGAACTGCTAATAACCCCAAATTACTACGCTTTTTTATGTTAATTTCGGCAATTTGGGTCATATGAACCGTGAAAGATTAAATAACAAAAATTTCGCTTTAATTTATTTATAAGGACTTCTAATTAAATTTCCCTTATTAGAAACATTCCTACAAAGCTTTATTTTCCCCAATAAGCGGAACAAAATATAATATAATTCTCAGTCAAGGTTTAAAATCCCCAAACATCACTCTTCATGGTGAATATTGTATTTTCATGAAATCGAACTTACATTATGTCATTTTATCGCTTAAAAAATATTACAGTAGTCACATACTGTCAGCACCAACGGAAAAGAAATATCTCTGTTCAAGAAAACATTTCGTATTTATACATTCCATTTTCAGACTCTTAATTCTGGTACCCAAGCTTCTGAATAAAATAACAGCACCAACAAGGGTCAGAGAAACTTCACGTAAGTAAGCATGCAAAAGCGAGGGCATGAGAGAGGAGCAGATGAGATTGAATAGAAGGAAAACATGGATGCGGTGAGCAGCACAAAAAGTTAATATGTAGTGAAATGCTTACAATAGTGGGTAGCACGAGAAGGGAGAAAAAATAATAAAGATAACAAATGGCCAGAAAGATGAGGGAAGGTAGGTGAAGAAATGAATAACAACTAATAATTTAGTGCAATTTTGGAACAAAGCTTTTGAGTTGAAATTTTGAAGCAAAGAAGCAAGGAAGATACGATAATGGAATGGGAAATTAAGAAGAGGAGTAGAGGAAGAAATAATGGGATAAATCGAAAAAAAAATGAAAAAAAGGACGATAAATTCGGAGAAGAAGGACAAAAATATCATGAGATAAAATAGATGGGGTGAATAAAATATCAACCACAATAGTATACAATGTAATTATAATGTGATTACATGTATTCAGACACGTGTTTCGGGAACACTCTTCCCATCATCAGTGGTTCCAAGTAACATAGATTAAAACACATAATTATGGAAAGTCGAAAGACGCCATTTTGGACGTACGCTGTACGAATGCAGAGTCGTACAACGTACGTCCAAAATGGCATCATTCGACTTTCCATAATTATGTGTTTTAATCTATGTTACTTGGGTAAGTACTTATTCTAAATATTTATTTATTTATTTGTTCACTGTAGATATATTATTTGTTGACATGTGTAATTTGTTTAATAATTGTAGAACCACTGATGATGGGAAGAGTGTTCCCGAAACACGTGTCTGACTACATGTAATCGCATTATAATTACATTGTATACTATTGTGGTTGATATCGTATTCACCCCATATATTTTATCATGGAGTACCACAAAATCTCAGCTGCCACCACAGAATTTATCATGAGATAGGTTAGAACAGGTGAAACAAAGAAATGGAAGCATGGGCGAGAATGAATAATGAAGATGAAGCACGAGGAGCAGACGGCCGGACTGTGGTGGGATGAAGCAAGGAGAAGTCGGAGGCAGCTTGGGCGTCGGTCCCTGGGGCTCGGGCTGGGCCGGGAGAGCTCTTTGCGCGTGATTAAAAATATTATGAGAGAAAAGCCGACTGTGGTAGCAGCGGCTGCGCCTGGCCTTTCTTCTTGAGCGCCTCCCCTCTTCTTTGCCCTCGCTTACTGCCCCGCCTGGATTTCCTCTCCCACAAGAATTCAATTAGGTCTGATCTCAGACGCCTACGTGCTTTTAATTGATGGCGTTTCCGTGAAGTAGGACTTAACTGCTTTCACCGCTCCCATAATTAAAAACGATGCTACTGATGATCAGTCACTTTATTCTTCAATAAAATGTTTGGCAACATTTATCGCGTATTTCTACCAGCGAATCTCCCATTACGAAGATAAAAAAGTTTTGTAGTGTACATGTGAATGAAAGTAAAGGTACGGCGAATTGTCAAAGTACGCGCAAAGCATGAGTATGCTATCTGTGGCATAATCAAAGTTAAAACTTGGATGTACATGTGCTTCTAGTAACGAGTCTACCGAACGACAGTAATTCTGCATTTTTCGTTTATAACATCTCATAAAGTCTCTCGAATGGCTCATGGGCAGCGTACTAGCTTCCCGTGCAGTGGTCCCGGATTCGATTCCCGGTCGAGGCAAAAATAGAGTTGTAGCTTCCCTTTAAAAGCGTCCCAGTTTCTGTAGCTGTGTGACGAAGAAAAGCTCAAGCAGGTGGATATTACTAGCTACGGTGAAAATAATACGACATGTTCGCCTCATGTCGCTCTTACCTTCAAGCATGGGAATTTAACTTGTCCCAGTCATGGGGGTCACCGTTAGCTGGCTGGCGAAGTCGGAGTTCCGACCCAATAACGCCAAATACACAAATACATCTCATAAATAGAAGAAAACTTTTCATCTCGCTCGAGGAGAGTGAACGCGCGTCGTCGCTTGACGTCGCGTACCGGCTTAAGTGGCTAAGGGCATTCATTGATGTCACTGTAGTGCCTCTGACTGGGAGGTCCTAGAATTCGAGTCCCAACGGTGGCAGAAATTTCGATCCTAGAGAGTTGGATCGAATGCACTCGCTGTCTAGAGGAGAATTCTAGCGGCCGGCTGCTCTGAACGGTAGGTTTCTCCGATGAACACCATGCGAATGCCGGAGCAGTACTCTAACAAACTTGCCACAGACTGTGCGCGAGCTTCCCTTCCTCTTTCTTGTCCTGTCCTTAGCCCTTACACACATTTACACGCACTAGCTAATGCCTTATTTTACGTGGCGAGACTCGGGCCATCAGGCGCTCTTCCGTCTAACCATGCAAATTTCGCTACGCTCCTTTCACCACCTAGCGGAGAAAGGAGGTATTATTTTGGGCGACGAAACAGGCGGATCTCAATTTTGCTCAGAGGCTTCATTTAGGCTTGAGAATCTTTTACATGCAGTAAATCTACTAACATGGGACAGCCGGCTTTACTTCCCCTCCGAAGGAAGGCGTATGAAGGATTTTTTCGCCCTTAAAAATCCACGGCTTCGATCGGGTTTGAACCCGCAAACTCGGGTACAACAGTCCAGTACGCTGACCATTATACCAAGACGATGTGAAGTTCGGCGCCCGATCTCGCCATCCAGAGGAAGATCACCGCCACCACCCACACACCCGTACAAAATGCAATACATTTACAGGAATAATGGCTTTAGCAGTAGACGCTTCTGGAATCACTAACCAACCAATCAATCTTTGTTTCAGGCGTGGCCCCGGCTGCGCGGCGCCTCCGCCACCGCAACCCGCGCCTGCACGCGCTGCTGGGCGTGGGCGGCTCGCGCCTGCCCGCCGCCCTCACCGACGCCCTGCTGCAGTCGCCCGAGAAGCGCGCGCGCCTCGCGGCCAGCGCCGGCAACGCGCTGCGCCACGCCGACCTGCAGGGCCTGGAGCTGCAGCTGGCGTGGGGACCCGCGCCGCGCCCCGCGCGCGACGCCAAGGCCGCGCTCGTCGGACTGCTCAAGGTTGGCATTGCGTACAATTACGTTTAAAAAGTCACTTCTGAACTGATCAGTACAGGTTGGTGTACTGGTTGGAGGGATATAATAAAGGAAAAGAGGTTAACAGATTATCAAACTTATTTTCCTGTGCAGGTCAACCATAAAATGTAGTTAAGGTTGTTGTTATTATTATTATTATTATTATTATTATTATTATTATTATTATTATTATTGTTGTCTTTAAATAATTTAAAGTTAATATTAGTAATATGTAAATTGTAGAGTTCTGCCACCAGGTTGTATATACCTACCTATAGAATAATAAATATCCATCTATCTATCTAAATCGGTTACGGAATATAGGAATATGTATCGGTTACGGAAACGATTGCATGAGGAAGGGTTAGAATATCGAGACCAATGTTATTGAAGCTTGTATCAGATACGTGGGCGAGATTGAAATAAAATGTATTTTGTGATGTGTATTGCTGCGTGTGTGTTCCATTCAAAGATCGCTTTCGAATTATTTGCTTATTGACAAACAGCAATGGTTAGAGTTTTTTACCAGAAATTTGTTTTGAAAATTTGAAGCTTGTCAACTGATGCCAGGGCAATTTTTATCAAAACATAGAAGACGTAAGAAATTAGACATAGCCTGTCATTCTCTCCTCGCTTGTTACAATCCTACAAAAGTACTGAAAATAAGATTTTCTCATATTTAATTTTACTAAAAAATAACCAAGGAAATTTAAAATCAAATTGAATTTTAGTAGGGATGTGATTTTAGATTCAAAACAAAAAAGAAAATATTTTTGGGTAAAATAATAATATTTGTAAATATTAAGCTTTAATATTTTTTCAGAGATTAAGTCATGAAAAATTAACACCCAAAGAAACATTGTTGCAAATCAACAGCGCGTTATTAAAACTCCCACGGTTTGAAATAGTCATGAACGCTTCTTTTATAATTTCCGTATTTTAAGGCAAACGATTAAGTAAAAAGGATTTACATCAAAACTATACACGTAGGAAATTAACGTGTCCGTCGAAAGAAAAGTGAATATTGAAATATTATTATATCGACGCGTTTCTTTGGCTGTCGTGCTTTGTTAGTGATTAACAACCCAAAACGTTCAAACAAATATTCATGAATTTATAGAGTGTCATTTATATAAAGTATAGCGACTGCCTGTAATTGTCCGAAACGGAGATTGCTACAACTCATTCCTCCCTGGGGAATGCAAACGAGTTGATGCGAATCGCTTCATCAATGCGGTCCGTCTAGGATTTATTTGAACGAAATACTTTGTGATTCTACTGTACGGATGTGTTAAATGTTCATCGTTTAGAAGCAAACTACACTTCATCAGTAACAGACCAGTACATGATGGAGACTAGTGGATGCCAATAAAACCAAAACGATTAGCATAAGAGAATGAAACTTAAACGATAATTCAATAGATTCAAACTGT